>OU898279.1:114218708-114233709 GCA_918026665.1 Diabrotica balteata | reverse complement strand
ATAATCTTGGATTTTTCGTTCCAAAAAAGGACCAGTGCAGGAACTGCTTAAATTTTCATAGTGCGAGTGAAAGCACTGCAGAGATGCAGGAGAAATTCAGACTGCACCTCCAAAAACGAGATGATGCTCGAGGTGAACGGGATAAGGATAAAAAAATGGCTCAATCTGAAGAAAGAATTCTCTCTTTTAATTTTGATTTACAGGCAGTATTGAATACGCCAAAAGGACCAGCAGGTCAGATTTTTTATCTTCGAAAGTTTGCAGTTTACAATTTAACAGTTTATAATCTTGGTAACCAAGAAGTTATGTGTTTTTTATGGGACGAGAGTAATGGACGAAGAGGAGCCAACGAAATCGCAACCTGCATTAGGAAATATATTTTACATCAAGAAAATATTACTACTGTTAACATGATATCGGATAGTTGCGGAGGGCAACAAAAAAACTACATTTTTTCCACAATGATTATAAATTTATTGAGCGAAAGTAATGACCTAACAATGATAAACCATAAATTTTTTGAAACTGGGCATACTGAAATGGAGTGTGACAGTATTCACTCAAAAATAGAGAAAAAGTCTAAACACATTCCTGTGTACACTCCGGAAGGATGGGCCCAAGTAATTCGAAGTGCGAGGAATAAACCCAGTCCTTTTCAGGTAACAGAAATGAGGTTTGATGAGTTTTTGGACTTCAAGTCATTATACAAGGCAAAATTACGAGGCTTACCCTGGAGAAAAATATGCCACGTGAGGTACTCTAAGTATGAGGAAGGAGTAAAAGTGTCATACAAAACTGATTTCCGTTTGGATTTCACTGAGGGATTTATCGTCAAACCATCACGACAATACAATAAAAATATTGCCAAAGCATTTGACAGAAACCTTCCAATATCAGTAGCTAAACAAAAAGATCTGTTGAGCACATTCTATATGCTCTGTTGCTTCGTTGAATATGCAAATGCATATTCTATTTTACTTATTAATTTGTGAAAATAGTATCCTAAATAACTCTCATTTTTAAAATAAACATATTTTTATAAAGTATTAATTGTTATTTTGATCCCTTAATACTTGACCTAAGTCCTTGGCAAAAATTACATTACAAAGCCAAACTGACGTATCTAACACAACGTCCAGTTTTTTTTTTTAATTTTAAAATGTTTGTCTTTTTTGATTAAGTTTTTGATTTATAAAATTTAATAATAATAATAGTACCTGTGTAATAGTGACAAATTATTAGAATATGCCCAACTAAAATAAGAAAAAAGCAAGCTTAAAAGTTGCAACAAAATTCAAATCCAATTTTCTCAAAACGTCAAATTTTCAGATACGCCACTTTGGCTGTGTACCGATGATATAGATAACTTATTTTCGTTGTGTTGTATATTTTCCTTTTCTTTGGATGCTTCCCCAGGTTGTCTTTCCTTTGATCCATAAAAAATAGGTTTTTTATTAGAAATTATACGACAAAGTTCTGCTCTATTGTTCTTCTTTACTTTTTACATAACATCAAGGTTTTAAATCGTAAAATCTTAAAACTTGGGTCCAGAAAAGTTGCCATTGCTAGGGTATTTTCAATCATCCATCCTTTGCAATTTGTTTTGTTGCATCCGCAACGAGAAAAAAAATTGTTCTGTGAGTAGATAATTGCACTTTTCAAAATAAAAACTGGGCGTTCTTTAACGTTTTTAGTTTATATAATAAACTCATCTGATATTTCTGCCGAAGTGATAGAAATAAATTACTTATAATCAGGTCACACTTTTATGAGTTCCGACGCATTTCACATTGTAAAAAATCTCTACGAAAAACTAAGAAAGTTTACGACTTTCAAGATTTTAAAAAAGCTCTTTTATGAGCTATTTCTGGGAGGGTTATAGTTTTGGAAATGAAACGCATTTCCTATAACTGGCAGAATTTTTCATCCGCTTTTAATCTTAAAAAAGCACGTAGTGAGCGGTCATATATTCAGGATATTGTTTAAATTGCAGCCCACAGAGGATCAATGTCACTAACTTATAAAAACAATTTTACTGTCCCCGATTTGACAATAGATTTTCTGAACGCCAAAATTACATCATCATCATCAATGACGCTACAACTCTTCGTAAGTCTTTGAGGCGTTTACTATTGCCTTCCATGTTTGTCGGTCCTGTGCCAGTAATTTTCATTGTCGCACTCCCATTTTCTCTAGATTTTCTTTGACTGCATCTTTCAACCTTTTTCTAGGCCGCCCTACAGACCTTTTTTCCATCTGGGCTTTCCCAGAACACATTGTTTATAAGACGATTGTCGTTACTACTATACATTGCCCTGTCCATCTGAGTCTATTGGCCTTTATATATCTGACTGCAAAGACCAAAATTACAAAGACTGCAATAATATCAGTTCTCAGTATAAACGAAAAACCAAGAGGTATCACTAAAAAAAGACGAAATAATATTACGTCAAAGCGTTTAGAAGCCGACAATGCCATTTGTTTGGGAAAGCATGTATTTTTACATTTAATATTTTTTCTGTTACGGTACGGTAATGTGACCTAATTTACTGCTGTATTCTAAAGACCTTTTTAAAATATATTATTTCCTGTTATTTCGTAAAACTTAAAATGGCTATCTCATTTATCATGTTTGAAGTATGGAGAATTTGGCTTCTCTTTTGTATGGGTCAAAAATATACACAAAAGTGTCGTATTACTGTAGCAATTAACTTTAAACTATCGTCATTTAAAATCGTCCGACAGTACAATGATTTATTGGTACACCCTCTCGGACCACCACTTAGAGGGATCCTTAGCTCGGATGATCTCAACGTACTTTACTTCTTCGTAAGACAGCGATCGACACGGACCTAGTTTGGACCGTCTCGTATGAATCGCCTAGGCGGCCTTCTCGGGCGTCGGTGCCGCGACCAACTCTTCAACCTGGTACGAATAAATCAATAGAACCAAAGGGTAAGTCTATGTTCTTTGTACAAACAAAGATTATGAGTAGAACCAGTTAATTTCATAATTTATCCACGATTTATAGTTGCTGTTTTCGCTAATTTTACGTACAAACAAATATTGCATTTTTTTTATAATTATTTATCCAATATAATTGGAGCGACCAGCGACCTCTCAAGTTTAATCCCAAACACCATCATGTCAAAAAATCGTTTAAATTCTTCGAAAGAAATATCTACCCTTCAGAGCCTTGTACAAAATAATGATGATGATTGGTTATTAATTTAGTATCTGAGTTATTTTGAATTGAGTTATTATCTTAGTATCTGAGTTATCTGAATATTTGTTAATCGGAAATTACTTTGTTGGTTAACCCTGAGCTACTATCTTGTATTTACACCCACATAACTACTATCGTGGGTCATAGATGACCCGAATTTTAAGATCCTCTAAACAAGATATAAAAATATATTTTTTATTGTTTTTGTATTTTTGACAAATGAATGTGTATATAAAAAAGAGATTTTTTGTAAACTTAAATTTTATTTCAAGAAAAGTTAAGATGCTATAATAAAAATTATAGAACTTTTAAAATAAATTTTGATCAAAAACATAACTCATTATTATAACAAAAAAATATATCTTAAATTGAAATTAACGGTTCATTTTCTGAAAAGTAGTTTATAATAGTAACGTCTTAACCTAATACAAAAGAAAATCATAATGGAGTAACCATATAAAAAAAATAACAGTCATATTTTTTTTTTCGTAATGTTAGAATCTTGCGACAAAAATATTTGAACAAATTGTAAGTGTTTATCTATTCTTTGCACATAGTACAGGTAACTCTCTGAAGTGAATGTGTTTTGCAGATGGTCCTATAACATTCTGCGCAAAAATGTGGAATTTTTCTTATCCTTACCTCTGGGACACAAGTAGCATCTACGTCTTACAACTGGCCTTTCTGGTTTGGTCTGATCTTGATGAGTAATTTTATTTTCTAATGCTTTGGAAATTATCGAGCGTAATTCTCTTGACAAAATTGGCATTGCAAATCTTACTTCTAAATGTTCATTTATAAGACTGATTCCCAGCTCTTGAATAAAATCCGATTGATTTTTTCTAACCCCAGGATTAGCTGCGTGAAAAATAATGTGACTGTTTACTATAGCAATATCCATTATGGAATACCAAATTACTAAAGGCCATGGCTGGCATCTTCGACCTGAACGATAAAGTGCACATTTTTGATCAAGTGCATCAACGCCCCCTTTCGACGAATTGTAGAAAGCTATTATATCAGGCTTTTTGCTTTTCTGGTCAACAGATTTGTCGTGATGCATAGCCTACAACAAATAAACACTTATCAACTTCGTAATTTTTATTTGGTTGAAATTGTGGAGGAATTTCTCACTTATTTTTACGCATTGTACCTACATAGGTAAGTCGAAGTTTTTTCAGTTCATTAACTAGCTCTATTGAGGTGAACCAATTATCACCAGTGACATTTCGGTTACTATTGGCAATTGGTTCCACTGAAGCAAGTACCGATCTTGTAGGTATGGATAGCTTTTTGGGCATTAGGATCATTTGTTTTACCCTATACACAAAAGCATTTACCAAATAATGTATTTTTGCGTCACATAAACACATGATCTTGATGCGTACTTGACTGGTTTGGCTTTCATGTACATTCTGAAAGGGCATCTACCTCTAAACCCAACCAACATCTCGTCCACTGTAACATATTCGGAACAGGTGTAGTTTTGCTGTACTGTTAGATATGAAACATTTAAATAAATAGGACACTACTGCAAGTCGATCTCCATTGGCCTTCTTTTGCTCTCTTATTTCATGACTGTCAAATCTTATTGCTGTGAGAAGAAATAAGAAGCGTTCTTCACTTGACATTGTAGCACGAAAAATTGGCCTACCTAAAACACTTGTCGAAAATAATGAATCGACATCGTCATGATTAGACTTTAGTACACCTGAAAGGTATAAAAGACCCAAAAAGCCTTAAGTTCACGTTCGTTTAGATGATCGATAAATGTACATGTATCCCCATAATTTACACTAAGCTCGGTAATTTTTTCATTTGTGTACTCTAGAATAGAGGCCAACATGTCAGGAGTTATAAGAAGTGACCAGGATTCAAGTGGACTGGATGGTTTTGTTTCTAAGGCAGGTCCACGAAGACCAGGAAGGTATGTAGAATAATGTCAGAATAATGTGTTAGAATAGTGTCTAATAATGTTCTGTGCGCGAATTTTGATGGGACCGGAGCATTTTTAGCCCACTTATATCTGTTCCGTCCATAGTAAAAAATTTGTTTCATTATTAGATGCTGTTTCACATTCGTCGCTTGATAAGTCACTTACGTCAATTTCTGAATCTGTGCCGTGAACTGAATGTTCACTTTCAGTGTCAGTATCACAGTTAATAGAGTCACTATAAGTGTCAATATTTTCGGGTTGGTTCCTCCAGAGATTCGAGAAAGTCAAAAACATTTTTACTTGTCACCGTACTTCCGCTAATTCTTAAAGCCATTTTAATGTATTATAATAAGGCCATATTAATGTGGGGTCAAATACGACCGGAACTCAGCAGCACGTGTGCACTATCCCACTGTTCGTTTGCTACTCAGCGGCATGCTAAACTACGTACTTAATTGGGAGAATACACAGAATAATAACAAGGTCGTTCCCCAAACTGTATACAAGTGGCGCACGAAATTTCAAGTCCTGGGATCAAAAATCATTTTAAAATAAATGTATATATATATATATATATATATATAATATATATATATATATATATATATATATATAAAATAAAAAAAACTATTTACATATATTTTCAATTTGAACTTAAATATTGTACATAAAATAACAATGCGAATAAATGAAATCTAAATACCTTTTAATTCAGAGAATATAAATTACAGATACCCCCTTTTTACTTAGTAGGGGAGTATGTGCATGAGAAACATGTGCTTGAAAATTAGAAATAGACGTTTTAGAAACATAGGACAGGAAACTGCAAAGAGCAAAATATGTAGGTGTGAAAATAGATGGTCGATAAAGAAAAAAGGAATAATAAAGAACTTGAATAAGTGTATGATAAAACAAAAATTAATGACGGTAATCAAATCACAGAAAATAAGATATTTGATACACATTAAAAGAATGGAAAAGAAAAGAATGATACTATCACGAAAGCCAATAGAAAAAAAAAAGAAAAAACAGACCACGAAGAAAACGGAAGGACAGCGTATATAAATACTTACAAAAAAGTGATATTGAGAATTGGAAAGAAAAGCATTGATCTCAAATCAATGGAAGGAAGTAGTAAAGAAATGTATGGAAAGACTATAACAATTTTTAAATGTATTTTATATAAATAAATGTAAATGGTAATTGTAATCGAAAAGTAAACTTAAAAAGTTTTTTTTTTTATTTAGAAATTACATAATGGTTATTATCGGCGGCTACAGAATTACAAAATTAGAGTTTATAAAATAGTCCTATAGATTTTAAGAACTTTACAATATTATTAGCTGAGAAATTAGTGCCTAATAAATTATTTAAACTCTTAGGTATGTTAAATGTAACACGAAAATTGGCAAATCTATGGCATTCAATTAATAAATGGTTAATGGTTAATTGTACATTACATGTTTCGCAAATAGGTGGATCACTTTTGGTAAATAAGTATGAGTGAGTAAGTCTCGTGTGTCCAATTCGTAATCCCGTTATTACCAATTGTTCTCTTCTGTTCCTTATTGAGGGTTTCCAAACTGCAACGTCATTTTTAATTTGCTTCAGTGATGTTTGAGAAGATTGCCATTCGTTTTTCCACTTGCACAAAACTCGATTCTTTATAAAGGCTTTTATATCACTCGCGGTATTTCGATACTCGGCTTTTTCTATATTGGCACATTTAGCAATTTCACTCGCGCACTGGTCCGCACTTTCGTTGCCAGCAATGCCAATGTGGGATGGAATCCATATAAATCTGATACTCCTAGAATTTTCTTGAGCTTACATAAGTTCTAGTTTAATCAGTTTCTCAAGGGGACCTTTAGGATAGATCTGTTTAAGGGTTTGAAGGGCGCTTAATGAGTCACTTAAGATAACAGAGTTAGGAATGTTATTAGAATTTATATGTATAATAGCTTTAAACACTGCATAGAGTTCAGCGGAGAAAATCGAGAAGAAGGTTGGGAGACGAAATTGATATGTATCGTTTGCAGTAACGAATGCAGCATCTACTCGTATATCACACTTAGATGCATCTGTAAATATTTTATAGCAATGTTCGTAATGCTGACGGAGAATTAGATCTAGATTGGGAAGTCGATGGAAAAATTCATCTATATTCCATTGCAGTAGTTTAGTGAATTATATTATATAAGAAAAAATATGAATTTACGGGTTATCCTGAGACGACTCGCCTCGGATTCAGAGATGTCGTTACGAAAGTGTTGGAGGATTTTCTTTATTAAGAAGGTGATATGACGTTTGGTTGATCTATCTTTTAATTGTGGATGAACTTTAGTTAGCATACGAACTAATCCCACAAGGTCGAAAGTAAACTCTTGAATTATGTTAGAAGGATCCTGCACGCCGCTAACATTGCTTAGAAGTAGATTTAATTGGTCAAAACTGAGGACAATGTGGGTAGATGATTTTGGATAAAATCTTTGCCAGGCTCAAGGTCATATGATTTTGTTGATTTTATGCATGTTGCTCCTCATTGCTTTTAACTTTCTTGACTCTAGGTTTGGATGTAGGTGCAGCAAATGATTTTTCTGTTGTTTCAGAAGTTGTTTCTGGAGACGTAAGAACATCATTGATACTCATTTCCATGGTGTTAACTTGTTCTTGACCATTAGCAATGTTAGGATTACTCAGATTGTTTGCTAATTTTCCTTGGACGGACATTTGTTCGTTTGATATGGATGTTGCTGCAGGTTGAGGCATGATGTCAGGGGAGGAAGAAGTAGTAGATTGACTGTTATTAGAATCAATTAAGTTTGTTGTTGATTCTAGTTTATCAGGACAGTTGGTGGCGATATGATCAGACTTTTTGCAGTTATAACAGGACAGAGTTTCTTGAGATAAGAATATTCGATATGTTGTATTATCGAAATCTAAGGTGAATTAGTCGGGTAAGGAGATATTATGGGAACTGACGTATATTGTGTTCTGAAACTTAAAATATGATTATATTCGGAAAGAGTGGAACTGATTTTTAAAAAAGTGACATAAGAGACCATATTAAGTCAAATACTTTGTAGATATTCAACTAACAGACTGTGTGGTATTGTTTGACATACGTTAAAAAAACAATACGTGTTGCTGGTGAGATTAATCTTCTAGCTTGTACAATACTGTTCTGGATTTCTATTTGTCCATGATTTTGCATGAATTCGTCCACGACTTGTTTATTTGCAAGGTACATGCAAATCCGATTATTGGATAGTCGGGAGGAAAATATAATATTTTTGGGACGAATTAGGTTACCCAAAGGAATTAAGTAATCTTGCAGTCGCGTATTTTCTAAAGCGCTGAAGACAATTGCTTGATGTTTTGAGGGAAATTGTGTAGAAGCTGCTGATGAATAGGTTTTATTGGTATTTGTCTGTGATTGTAATACATGTGGTATGTTAGAGAGACTCTGAATATTAGGTTCCATTTTTGATTTTAACACGGGACATGTGTTTTAAAAATATTACGGACCTGACTAGTAATCAAACAGGTAATAAAACTGGAATAATATTTCTTGAGTCGTATCTAATTGATAATTGTTAAATTACAAATCAACAAAAAACTGGTTAATTACATTATATTAATGAAAACTAATATGATGTGTTCACTTACTGGTATTTCATGTAATTGTCACTTAACGATTTATAAATAAACTGTTATAATTACTGCATAAAATTTACAAATTTGTTGAGACCAAAACAAACACGCCTTTCGGTAAACTTAAAAAGTTTACCCAGCCTTTAAGGCATGTTAAACTTTATAAATAAATAAATAGATAAAAATGCAGAAATAATACAATTACAAGATTTAACAATGGATTCTATGAAATTTAATTTTGCGTTTTATAAGAACCTTTAGCTGCAATATTTTTTAAAATACGGATTTTTTACTATCTCGAAACAATACTCTTAGCTTTTACTTTAGTAACATACTAGTATACAATGTATGGCTACATTACTTGGGCATATTATTCCTTGATCCATATTTATTAAATTTAACTTCAAACGAATGCAATTTTGCTTTTATGTTTATTATTATAGTAGCAAATATGTGAAGCTCGGATCCATCAACGTTTCTCAAATAATTTTGTTGAAACTTATCTCCATCTTGAACGTACTTTCGTACCAAAATTTATTTTAGCTTACATGAAACTAGATGCAGTTGCTTTTAATGAAATAGTTCGTGTTTTATTTAAACATATATTAAGTGCCTTCAAGTTTAAGCCAACATTGTTGCAAAGTTCGGGATTTAACTGGAATATTTCCAGACAAAACAAGCCAAATTAACTGATCTTTTTAGTTCTAGTTGAACTTTTAATCTCAACATAAATATTCGGGGTTACTGAGAACTAGCGAACTTTAAAATTAAGAAGATTTTGAAACTGGTGTAATAAGTTTTATCTATTAATTATCTCGTTTAATTTTAAGATAATATTTATGCCTGTAATATAATTATTCGCGTAAGTTCTATATTATTTAAATCAAAGTTAAGCATTAAGATCAAGCTATTAGTGGAAGGAAGATTGATTATACTTTAAACCAGATTAGTGCAATTTATCCTTTAAAGATTTATCTTTGAGAAATATTTAGTTTAGTATTTTAATTTCCGGCAACAGTAATTTTGAACCATCTTGTTATAATATATTAAAAGTTGGGACATATACGAATATCATGCGCTACGCTGAATAAAAACAAACGTAAGTATTTATCGGTGTTATGGAGGCGCGTGGGACCTCCCGTCCTGCAATTTGTCGCGCATTTTGTCCCGCAGGGCGGAACGGGACGTGGAAAGGAACAACAATTTTTGCTACGGGACGGAACACGGAAAGGTCTGGCGCTTTATCTCGCAGGACGTCACGATTACGATTTCATCTGATCAAAAATTACTAAAAATTTGTACTACTTGAAATGTCAATATTGTATCATAATAAATTTCTTAGTATAAAATTGTCTAAGACGTCCCTGGCTCGAGTATGAATATCCCCCAATTTTATATCTACATTGTGAGGTAAAAGAAAAAAGAATTCCAAATTCCAGTTTGTAAGCCACTTTAAATATGGTTTTATAATTTGTACGTGTTATTTCTACAAATTTAAAAGTAGTTTGATTCAAGGTCGTTTTGCGAGATAATTAAAGCCTGTTTAGATCAAGAATTTTGGGTTTTTTGATTACGAGAGCAGTAGAGAGGTAAGACGCAAAACTGGTAAGCCCGATTGAATTTAAGTTGAGGTTAAAAGATTTGGTCACAGGGAACGGTCGCCGTTATGTAAATACGTCCAAGCCAGCAAATTTTGTTGAAAATAGTGAAATTTTACTCGCCCGTTAATATGTTAATTTAGAAAAGAGTAATCATTATTTTTTAAGTATCTTAGAGATTTGTTTCGTCTGCAGCAGTATTCCTTATATGCGAAAGTAAGATGGGTGATAAGCAATTTAGATTTAGAGACGGTCTAGGAACTAGAGACTGTATGGCGCGTTCTATTACAAAAAAGTTGTGAATTCCGAAAGAATGTTTATGTTTGTTTCATCGACTTCGAGAAGGCGTTCGACAGAGTCCAACACAATACACTTTTCGACTGCCTACGGGCAGCAGGACTTGACCACTATGATATAAGACTGCTGAAATACTTATATTACAATCAAGTAGCCTCTATCCAAATTGGAGACAGTCCCACTGAAAAAACACCCATCAAACGTGGAGTACGGCAGGGTTGTGTTTTGTCGCCCACTCTTTTTAATCTGTACTCTAAAGAAATCTTTAGGGAAGCTTTGGATGACAGACAAGAGGTAGTAAGACTAGGTGAAGAAGTAATCAACAATATTAGATACGCTGACGATACAGCCATTCTTGCAGAAAGTTTACAAGATCTCCCAACATTACTAAATCTAGTCAGTGAAGCAAGTTATCGGAGAGGCCTAAAAATCAACATTTCAAAGACAAAGTGGATGGCAGTTGGAAAGATCCATCTAGATCAAGGTCTGCTTTCTCTTAATGGAGAAGAGATAGAAAGGGTAAATCATTTCAAATACCTTGGCAGCTGGTTAAATCTAAATTGTGACTCTGATGAAGAGATAATATCCAGGATCGAAATATCACGTAAGGCTTTTATGACCTGGAAACCAGTTTTATGCAACAAAACCTGTCAATGAATATTCGTAAGAAGGTCCTGAAATGTTATGTGTGGTCGATCCTATTGTATGGTTGTGAGACATGGACGTTAAAAACCACAATGCTAAACAAGTTAGAAGCATTCGAAATGTGGTGCTATAGACGAATCCTAAAGATATCGTGGGTTTCGCACACTTCCAATGAAGATGTTCTTCAAATGATCAATTCAGAACGTCTGCTCATAAACACCATAAAGAGGAGAAAAACAGAATACTTCGGCCATATAATTAGAGGACCTAAATACCATTTACTTCGCCTTATAATACAAGGAAAAGTGGAAGGAAAGAGATGGATTGGTCGAAAGAAACTTTCATGGCTGCGTAATATTAGACAATGGTGTGGTTTCACAGTAGAAGAATTATTTCGCGCAGCAGCCGACAGAGAAAGGTTTTAGAAAATTGTAAAAATGATGACGGCCAACGTCTGAATACGGACACGGCACCCAAAGAAGAAGAAGAAGAAGAAGCAGCAGTTTTAAAAATCTCTACATGTTACATTTTCCAATTTTGTAAAAAGCTGTTTATAGGGTTTGTCTAATGTGCTGCTAATTATTTCAACCTCGCCTTTGTTTATCCCTGGCTGGTTGTCGTTCCAGACCATAGATGCAGTCCTTCTTGTTCGTGCGTAGCATTAAATCTCCAGCATAAATTCCAGTTCCCACCCCCAGGAATTTTAGTAAGTTTAGTTTTTTTGTTTGAACTTTTAAAGTAACGATAGACATTTTTTTCTAATAATAATTTTTTGCTTTTATAACAATTTAAATTTTAATAATTAATATTGTAAATCTTAGGACGTGGTCTTAGCTATCGTTTTATTTGTTTAGTTTTTAAAATTCAATGTTGACATAATATGACAGTTTTATTTTTTTTGACATTAGTTGGTTTTGGATTTTTTAAGAAGGTTAACCTCTATTATACATATGTATTTTGAAAGATAATTTTTAAATGTAATAATTTATTTCTGCCACAGTTTATAGCCCAGTAGCAATTTTTGTAAGTTTTGTAGCATCTCCCACTTGAGTTTGTAAACGAATAGGATATGTATGTGTTTTTTCTTTACTTATTATTTGGTATAATACCTATTAATATAGTATTTTTCGTGACATCTATATTTTGTAACTATTTGTAGTGAGACAACAATAACTGTTTAATTTTATTTCTCCTAAATTATTTTTGTTTATTTATTTTAGAAAAGTCTCCTAATCCCTTTGTGTTTTCTTTTTTCTAGTAAAAAAGAGCCTTTTTTTAGCAAGATCAAATTCCTTTAAAGCGGAGTCCTTATTTTAAATAGATATAGGCCTTTCTTGTTGGTTTTGTTTGCCCATTTGTTTAATAGATTCATGTAAGTACCCTCTTTTTATTTTATTTTTGTAGTTGCCCCAATTTTATTTTATTTTTTTAGTTGCCCCAATCCGACCCCTTACCATTCAACTTATCCACTACCTCAGTTTTCCAAATAAACCCTAAGTGCCGTTCGCATAAATGTCATTTATTTTTTTTGCCCTATCTCAAGCACAATAGCTTCTCTTACAATTTTCAACCCCCATAATAATACCCTATGTGGTAGGCAAAATATTTCGTTACAATATAACCTTCGTGCTTATTATACTTAATAATGGATTAAGGCTTCTGCATATCTCCTAATTTTTTATTTTACAGTAACCATTTCAAGTAAATACTTCGTTGAGAACATTATGACGTCTCGTTTGTCTTTTCATTTTTGAACAAATATACCAGTATTGCTTTCTTCGAAAACAACATCGCCCTTTTAGTTTTTCGTCATGACATTTTTGGGATTATTTTTCCTGTTAGTACATATGATACCCACTACGTATGTTTTATGTTTTGGCAATTCAAGGGCACTTGACGTGTTAATGGAAAAAGATTATCATAAATGATCAAATTGTGTGTTGATAGAGATTCTTTTATTTTATAAATTCTAATTAGCGATTAGACGTTTGCTGTCCAAAGTTCATTGGATTGTCAATGTATCTTAGATTAAATATCGATGTATAGATAAATTGTAAATTAATAGGAAATTAAAAAAAAAATAATAAAAATAATAAACATATTATCAATAATATAACTTAATAATATTACTTCAAAATTACTGATTAAATTCTAAGATTCCATTTACAATAAGAAAGCTTAATTTTCAGTCCTAACCAAAAGTATTAATTAAAAAAAAATTAAAGTAGAAGTGGAGCGTCTTTTACCCCTTCATCCTCCTGGTCAAAATTTTCAGAAATATACGACAATATGTTATTCTATAAACTTTTGTCGGTTTTCTAAGTGTACACCTACATTGGAACCGTATTTCTTCCCGATCCGGTATCGGACGACGTCGGCCGATGTCGGATTGAAAACAAACTCAAGGTATTAAATCATAATGCCTATACTGCTTTGTCATGGAAGCAGTATAAATAGGCACTATGATTTAATACCTTGAGTTTGTTTTCAATCCGACGTCGGCCGACGTCGTCCGATATCGGATCGGCAAAAATACGTTCCAATGTAGGTGTACACTTAGTAGCATGATATAAGGAAACAATGCTCACTAGATGGACTTGTTTTTTGCACATCGCCGCGCCGACCAAAATCCACCATTTTTTCAATACGTCACATGCGTGACGTCTGCTTTGTTTACGTCCAGCTAAGTGTTTTGCATTTTTTAACCTTACTTTGCAATGTATTGGAAGTAAAATAAATATAAAAGTAAATTTGTTTTTGTTTTGTTTTGAATTTTTAAAAATAATTTTAGCTAGAGTCTGTTCAGATCATTTTAAATATGAATTAATTGGATTAAGTGTACACCTACATTGGAACCGTATTTATCCCTATCCGATATTGGGCGACGCCGTGCCGACGTCGGATTGAAAACAAACTCAAGGTATTAAATCATAGTGCCTATACTGCTTCCATAACGAAGTAGTGTAGGCACTATGATTTAATACCTTGCGTTTGTTTTAATCCGACGTCGCGCGTCGGCCGACGTCGCCAGATATCAGATCGGGAGAAATACGGTTCCAATGTAGGTGTACACTTAGTCTGCTTTGTTTATGTCCAGCTAAGTGTTTTGCATTTTTTAAACCTTACTTTACAATGTATTGGAATTTAAAAGTAAATTTTTTTTTTTTTGTTTCGATTTTTAAAAAATTATTTTAGCAAGGGTCTGTTCAGATCATTTTAAATCTGAATTAATTGGATTATTGTATAATATTAGTTTTATTTTATTTTATTTAACTACGACATTTTTTATCAATTTTGTACATATTTGAATTGCCGCCTTCAAAATGGCAGATTTTGGTCGTAAACGCGATTGGCTGTTCAAAATAGATGCGTGTGAGCATATCTTGTTTCTTTATATCATGCTAAGTAGCCATGACTTTTTTTTAGTTGTTCGTTGAAAGTTTTGTCCACACTCATAGTCAAATCGCTTCTGGATTATCTTTTTTTTTATTTTTGTATTTTATATGTATATGTATTTTTATATGTATTTTTTGCCTTCATTTCTATGGTTTCTTTTATACTTTTCCATTTCTGATTTATTGTTATCCCTGTATCAAAAATGTAGAACCCCTTCTTGGATGTAGAATTTGTTAAATAGTTGTAATT
>OU898279.1:114200622-114218208 GCA_918026665.1 Diabrotica balteata | reverse complement strand
GACTCCTTTGCATGCCCTGTTATATTGGATCATCATCATCAAAGGCATTAAATCTCTTACTGAGTCTTTGTCATGTTTAGTATTACTTTTCACTCTTATCAGTTCTGTACTCTATTTCCCATTGTCTTATTCTTATTTTCTCTAGATCCTCTCTGTCTGAACCAGCTTTTTCTAGGTTGTCGTACAGGTCTTCTGGTTTTTCCCAAAAAGGCATTGTTTATAAGGTTATTGTTATAGCTGCGTATTACATATCCTGCCCATCTTAGTTTATTAGCCCTTTATATATATATATTATATATATATTTATATATATATATATATATATATATATATATATATATATATACCGAAGCTTTTAGGTTTATTGGGATTTTCAGCGGTGAAATAATGTACTCTTTTAACTAAGCTTCAAGCTTTCAAAAATGTTTATTTTCATCATCAAGAAAAACTGAAATAAAGTGCGACAGTTAGTAAAGCATCCTCGAAACCTATAAAAGTGTAAAGGTTGTAAAAACTTACGTTATTGAGATTTGTCTTTCGTGGATGTTCTACTCACATGTGACAAATTCACGCACCACTCATTGAGTCAATTGTTAAAAAATATAAAAATTGCATGGTGTAAAAGACCAAACTTGACAATTTATTTTACTCTAACACATAAGAAAAAGACAATTACAAATTACAAAAGCACGTGATATAATAGGTAGGAGTAAATAGTGCTTAATTGGTTTATGTCACTCCTTTTGTTCATTGCGTTAGAATTTTGAGCGATGAATGCCATTTCTAAGAAAAGTCTTTTTTTATAATTGGACTCTGTAGCTAAAACTTTGACTGATTCATAATTCATTATATGATGTTCTTTATTGACATGTTCTGCTAGGGCAGATCTTTCAGGATATAGTCTGCTGTCGCTACGGTGACTGATTAAGCGACTACCTAGGCTACGTGTAGTTTGTCCCACATATACTAAATTACAGTTATTGCAAGGAATCTGGTAGACTACGTTGGAACAATCTTTAATGTCAGTTTAATCTATAACTTTAGAAAATATAGATCTTGCAGTTAATGAGGTTTTGAAGGCTATTTTTAAATTGGTGAAATCTGATATAGATTTATATCCTGAAAGATCTGCCCCATAGATTAGAGGAGGGATAGATAACCTACTTCTGTACAAAAAAATGTTGTGATCATCAGCGCCACGTTGGAGTGTTCTGGTACTAATCAATATTTTTATCATGTTGGAGAGCTTGCTAATTGACAAACGCCTTGTGTAGTTGGTAATATTGTAAACGCGCGAAAATTGAATTTCTATAAAGCGCGGGAAATTTTGAATTTTGTCCTAACGTTCATTTCATATATAGGGTATTCAACCAACTTACGCCTCTAAAGGATTATTCATAGTATACCTGATTTATTGTCCTTATATTTACTAATCCTTTAAAGGCGTAAGTTGGTGAATACCCTATACTCGCGATTTGAAGAAAGCAGATAATGCTCAAGACTAGATCAACAGAGAGAACTCTAATCCTGTTTATATATTCGAATAAATGTGACAAATTAGTTCTGAAAGTTTTCAGAGACATTAGATTAGACCAATAATTTTCATTTAATCAAACTCAAAACATGTAGTAATTAATACATGTATTAATTACAAGCCTGTACTAACTTCTAACTTAACTTAAAAAAAAAACAAATATCCTTATACCACGCCTTAACTAAACAATTAATATTCTAATCCTAAATACGATATCTCAATATTCTAATCCTAAATACCTAATTCCTTGATCTAACAGCACTTTTAACTAAAACACAAAAAACAAATATTGAATTAATACTTAATCATCAACATCAATTAATATTCGACATTCGAGAATTATGACAATAACATTCGACAGACGCCATTTATGAAGACATCGCTATTTTAGCACAAAACATTAATAATGTTTTGTGATCTACAGAATCTACCGATAATAGCGCTTGGTGGTGTGTTCTGTAACTAATTCAATGATTACATTTTACGGATTGAAGTTGAACCCCCCTGATCTGCCCTAGCAGAACATGTCAAGAAACAACATCATATAATGAATTATGAATCAGTCAAACTTTTAGCTACAGACTCCAATTATAAAAAAAGACTTTTCTTAGAAATGGCATTCATCGCTCAAAATTCTAACGCAATGAACAAAAGGAGTGACATAAACCAATTAAGCACTATTTACTCCTACCTATTATATTTGGATACACATTCGCAATTCAATGATGTTTCAATAACTGATTCATTGTAAAGTTTCCAGGTTTCGTTCTCATTATACAATTTTGTTTTTAACTTAAATACAACTGTTTGGTAAATTTTGATGTGTAATAGTAGTAGTACTACATAAGACAAAGAAAATAAGAAGAAGTACTGTCATTTGCAATATCCAGGAATGGCAGCTATTCTTAACCTAACGTTCCACAGTTGACCGGCACACTTTTAACCTATTGTAATATTTTCTATGTTAGTAAAATAAACTGTCAAGTTTGGTCTTTTACACTAACGTAAGTTTTTACAACCTTTACACACTTTATATTTTTCGAGGATGCTTTACTAACAGTCAAACTTTATTTCAGTTTTCCTGATGATGAAAATAAACATTTTCGAAAGCTTGAAACTTAGTTAAAAGAGTACACTTATTTCACCGCTGAAAATCCCAATAAACCTCAAAGCTCCGTTTTCTAACGTTGTCAGCAAAGACTTCTTTTCCTTTTCTTATATATATATATATATATATATATATATATATATATATATATATATATATATATAAAATATTTTGTTGGGTATATGTCAGGTTCTATCGGTCTGGAATTAAAACAATTCTGTTTTTTAGTCACTTATATTTCGCCAATTGATTATTGGCTTCATCAGAAGTGCTTTACAAATTTATTAAAACAAGAAGATAAGTAACATTACAATAAAATTACATAAATATGTACTTACAGAGGTAGAACTGTTCACAAAAAAGAGACATGATTAATATTAGTTTGACACTTTGACAATTAGACTGACAATTTCCAAAATAAGTTAATATACACATAAAACAACAAAAAGTGTGTAGTGGATTAAACGATTTTTTAGGCACTCCTTAAACAATTAGACCATTGGATAAAGATTCTCCACAAAACTTTACATACAAAGATTGCCCTTCGTATAATCTAACAACTAAAATTACAGCCCTCTTCAAACCATACAATAACATCAGAATTGGTAAATACAGCGATATTAGTAACAAAAGTCTATTTTCTCGTGTCAAAGATAAAACACAAAAATGTATATACTACCAATACAATCTATAAAATACCGTGTTTAGGCTGCGAAGGTTGCTATATTGGACAGACAAGCCAATGGTTAAAACAACGTATTACCCAGCACAAAAGTGACTGCCATAAAGGTAAAAACACATGCGCTGTTGTCAAACACTTCATCAATACAGGTCACAAATTTGACTATACGAATGTTAAAATCCTACAAACATCAACTAATTATAAAAACAGGCTGTTTCTGGAAATGTGTTATATTACTAAAACACAAAATGTAATAAATTACAAAACAGATACGAATCAGCTAAGCAGCATCTACAGCAATATTCTGCAATTTATTTAAATCAATATTAATTTACAATACACCTGCTTATTTTTTATATATAAAAATTGATGAACAATTTGGCTTCCGAAATGGATTTGGGACACGCGAAGCATTAACCAGTTTTATTATACTGCTGCAAAAATGTCGAGACCAAAAAAAGGATCTCTTTTTATGTTTTATTGACTATCAAAAGGCCTTCGACAAAGTAAAACATGATAAGCTGATGGATTGCCTTCACAAAAAGGGACTAGACGAGAACGATTTTAAAATTATCCAAACGCTGTATTTTAACCAAACTGCAGCAGTTAGAACAGAAGCCGGTGACACAGAAATATTCAATATCAAGCGAGGTGTACGACAGGGGTGTGTATTGTCACCACTACTTTTCAATATATATTCGGAAGAAATCTTTGCACGAGCACTAGAGCAATCAAGAGAAGGTGTTAAAATTAACGGCAGAGTTCTAAATAATGTACGATACGCCGACGACACGGTCCTAATTGCAGAGAGCGCACAGGATCTCCAGACACTCTTAGATCGCGTCAGATCGATCGGAGAACAATACGGCCTCAGCATTAACGTCAAGAAAACAAAAACAATGATTGTCTCCAAAACATCCATCCATCCACCCATGGCTTTAAACGTGAATGGTAACATTATCGAAAATGTCGAGAAATTTCGATATCTAGGGTGCTGGATAACGAAAGATATAGATCCAGACATAGAAATAAAATCGCGAATTGAACAAGCAAGAAATGTCTTTTTAAAAATGAAACAAATGTTTACGTCCCAAACACTCAATCTCAAAATCCGATACCGAATGCTGAAATGTTACGTTTACAGCACCTTACTATATGGAATGGAGGCCTGGACCTTTAAAATCAACTCACTAAGGCGTTTGGAAAGTTTTGAAATGTGGTTATTTCGAAGGATGCTGAAAGTCCCCTGGACAGCGCATATGAGCAACGAGCAGGTCCTACACAAGATGGGTACCGACAGAGAACTCTTAAAAATAATGAAAACACGGAAAACCTCATATTTGGGACACATATACAGAAATGAGAAATACCAGCTACTGCAGCTTCTTATAGAGGGGAAGGTAGAAGGAAAACGTGGTCCTGGTAGACGGCAGGCGTCCTGGTTGAAGAACATTCGTGAGTGGACTGGTTTGGATTCTCAATCTTTAATAAGAAAAGCCAGGGACAGAAATGATTTTGCTGAGGTTATCGCCAACCTTCATTGAAGACGGCACCCAAAGAAGAAGAAGAAAAATTTCAGAAAAATCGTCTAAACCACTATACACTTTTTGTTGTTTTATGTGTATATTAACTTATTTAGAAACCCCCTCTGTGGCTCAGTGGTAAGAGCGCCTGTCTTTAAATCTAAAGGTCGTGAGTTCGAATCCCACCTGGGTGGAAATTTTCGTTTATTAAAAAAATTAATAAATGAAAATAATTTCTATCCTTGTGTGATCGGTACACACCGGAGGGACCGCAGACGTTCGGATACAATTAGCGTCTCTTAGCAAAGACAATGACGTCGACTTTGCTAAGTATCAAGACAATTACTCTACACACACACAAACACACACACACACACACACACACACACACACACACACACACACTACATTAATAAACTTATCTTGATTGAGACTGGCTGAATGACAATTGTCCAAGCCAAAACACACACAAAAAAAAACTTATTTAGAAAATTGTCAGTCTAATTGTCAAAGTGTCAAACTAATGTTAATCATGTCTCTTTTCTGTGAACAGTTCTACCTTGTAAGTACATATTTATGTAATTTTATCGTAATATTGCTTATCTCTTTGTTTTAATAAATTTGTAAAGCACTTCTGATAAAGCCAATAATCGGTTGGCGAAATATTAAGTGAATAAAAAACGATATTAAACAAAAAATTGGGTCTTTTAATATATCTTTCCACGTTGCTTTTTTGCTCTTCAGATTATTGTCAACCAAGAAATTTTCGCATTTCTACTTTATGGTTTTATTCTCAGATGTCGCTATAACGTCCATATTGAAGCCACTTTATTATTGTTTTTTTTGACGGAAAAGATTTGATTTCGCTTTTAGAGGTTCTGTACCAGTCTCTCTCATGAGTCCTGTTAAGATGAAATACGTATAATTGAATATACAGAGTCACTATACGTGAAATTAAATCTTAACTGTCATTTATTTTATTTCCGTTTACACTTTATGAGTACAAGAAACCAGTTCACCAAAGATTTTTGCGTAGATGAGAAGGTATGTTGTGGATTTGGAATTTTTAGTATCCACATGTCTTTCTTTTCATCTTTTTCATTATCCGTTTGCCTTGAAATTTATAGAAGGCACACATTAAAGCAAAAATCTGAAGTTTGGTTTCGTCAACCAAGAAATCTTATTTCTATACGTGAAATCAAATCTTCACTGTCTTTTCTTTTATTTAAATAATCGTTTCTCTTATCATTCCAATTGTATTTTATACCTTATATCTACTACTTATATCTGTTGATAGTTTTTGTTGTTAGATTTAATTTGCCGGCCTTGCAATGAGTGTTTGTTAGTTTCTTAGTTTTTTTATTCTTAATTTTTTAATGTTTAATATGCTATTAAATAGATAATTATTAAAAAAAATATTTATCTACACAGAGCTACGAGAAATATACCTTTTACAAGTATTTACTGTCATTAAAAAGACAAAAATTAGCGCACATCTGCGGTTTTTTTCTAAATACACCTAAGAACAAATCTCAGATCGTTAGCGCATATAATGCGGGAACCCTTCAGAAAAAAGTGTAATTATTTCCCTAATTTTTAGTTCCATCAAATATATTTCTGCTATCTTAAAAAGGATTTTTTTTCTTGTATTCTATAGATAAAAAAATGTTTGATGGATTACGTCGTTAGCGACCATATGCTGGAAATAATGTGGGGTCGATCGGATAATATTTTGTTTGGTGGAACAGTATGGAATAAAAAAGAGAAAAATGTTAAAACTTATTATTATTATTATTTTTGCCTTCATTTATATGTAGCGTCGGCTTCTCTATTCTTCTTTTTCTTCTTCCTTGTGTAACCATCTACGCATTCTCATTTATGTTACATGCATTCGTTGTTCATTTTTTCTTATTAACTCAGCTCACAGCTGTAGTTTGACCTTCTTACCTTAAACGTTACAAAACTTCTTTCTTCTAAAAAACGGATGCAGGGGATCTGTTAAACCATTTCTCTTGGTTTTGAAGCCATGACGTTTATCTTCGACCTGGCCCGCATCTTGCATCTACTTTTCCTTGTCTTATTAAATGTAGTATATTATATCTGTCTAGGTGACGCATAACAAGACAACGATATTTTCGATGTTTGACTGTTTCTGACCCCTTCCGTATCCTTTTCCATCCGCTGCAAAATAACCTTGTTACGAACTCTATCTACCCAACTTATTTTCAGAATTATTTAATATACCTAGATTTCAAAGGCCTCAAGTTTTCGTATAAGCATATCTGTTAAAGTGCAACCTTTGGTACCATATAAAATAATATAGAACACATAACATCTTACTAATCTAATTTTCAGTCTCGAAGTAATATTGTTTCCACATAAGATTTTCTTCATCTTAACAAATACGGCTCTGGCCTTCTATATGTATTTTTTTTTGAACCTATTCTCTATCCTTCCATTGTTGGATATAGGTCTCCCCCAGTTCTCTCCATCTTTCCCTATCTTGAGCTGTTCTCTGCCATGTGGGACCTCCTTGTTTCCTGATGTCATCTTTCCACCTCATCTGTGGTCTGCCTCTTGATCTCTTTGCATTGTATGGACGCCACTTTCCGATGGCATTGTTCCATCGTCCGTCTTGGAGACGTTCATTGTGTCCAGCCCATTTCCATTTCAGTTTTACTGCTTGTTCTATCGCGTTCTACTGTCTTTGTTCGGGTTCTGATCCACTGGTTACGTTTTCTATCTTTAAGTGATATACCCAACATTTGTCTCTCCATCGCTCTTTGTGCCTGCCTTATCCCATCCAAATATGTATAGCTATTCTATATTCTAGTTCTTATTTAGATTACAACCAAGATAAGTGATACTGTTGGTTCTCTCCAGTTATTCTCATAAGCTGTTACCACTTCTGGTTGTATTGGCGTTTTACTGACAACCATTACCTTTGTCTTTGTGAGTATTTAGCTTCAGTCTATATTTATCACACGTTGTGGTAATCCTATTAATCAGATGTTAAAGTTCTTCGTAACTATTTGCAATTAACACCGTGTCATCCGCGTACCTCAAATTATCAATATTGATGCCATTAATTTTGATACCACATTGAACACCATCCAATGCTTTATTGAAAACAAATTATGAATAGATATTAAATATTTAAGGAATGAATCATCATAGAATTTAGGAACAAAATGCAGGTCTATCTTACTTATCTTTGTATTTGAAACTCTTAAGAATTATTATGACCAATCACGATGTTTGCACGTTGATGACAGTAAATATTTTTAATGATACGTAGAAAGATATTTTACTCGATCGAAGACCTTCTCAAAGTCAATAAAGTTGCTCTTCTATATTATGGTACATCCTTGAGTGCAAAATTCGAAGAAATATTTTTAAAACTACGGCTCATTAAGCTGATGGTTCGGTAGTCACTACATCTTTTACATTTACTTTTTTACGTATCGTCACAAAAGTCGACAGCAGCCAATTCGTTGGTATATAGCCAGTTTCATAAATTTAATTAAAAAAATAAAGGAGAGATCTTTTACATAAACTTTCAAAGATATTTATTATTTCACTATTATTTCATCCAAGCCTGTCGCATTTCTTGTCTTTGCTAATCTTATTGCTCGTTTAATTTCGTCCATAGTTATCTTAGGTCATATCACTATTTCTTTAATTTCAAGATTGGGCCTTTCATAATAAAACTTTCGTCTTTATCTTATCTATTCCTAGGAACTTCTTAACCTCCTTAACAATACACACATACATCAGTCTTCTATTTGCTCAATCCTTTTCAGTTATGAATCCAAACAAACATACCGCGTGAACACCTGAGTCAGATAATAGTATATCTCTTTGTACTTATGGTCAATCCACAACTTGCTGATATTCTGGTTTTAGTGAGTTTTCCCGCTCTTCTTCATCCGTTTTCGCTGTCATTCATTAATCATTCGCTTTGTCTGATGTCTTTGGTCTTACCCTGTTCTTTGTTGTCTCCAGTTATTGATCATTTGCTGAGAAATCAGATCTATTGGTGTTACCACAGCTAACATTGTCACTGCATATGTTAAAGTAGTACGCTGACCAGTACAAATCCTGAGAGATGTATTTTTCTGGACTCAATTTTGGAGACATATTTATTAATCTCAAAAACTTTCATTAATGCCTTTTATATAAAAGTTTGGAATGCACCATCAAGTATGGTAATCTCTTATTTAAATTCGGCAACATTCTTCATCTGTTTACCTTCCTCTTCTTTATGCGGCTTCTTTTACCAAAGGTTGGCGACCACCATATGGTACGTTTATCTGTTTTGTGCTGTATGCATTACATGTGCAGCATTCTGGTTTATCTGTTCCTGCTCTCTTAGCAACTTTCTTAAAGTGTGCAGCCATCCCGAGACTGTGTCGTAATTTCAAATTAAGATTTGACATTATTTATAATATTTATCCGGATATACTGATCTCTGAACTCTCAGTATTCACCGACCTACTAACAAGGCAGTTTCTGTTTTTGTGTGGCCAGGTCCACTTCCTTCTCATTCATCCACAGTGAAATCTGCTCAACAGCTTTCTTTGTATCTTCCTTTTAATTCCTTTATCATACTAAATGTTCCATAATATGTGGCACACATACACTCTCTCTATTTTTGAAGCTATTTTTTCAGCTTATCTTCAGAATGCTGAAAGCTATACTGTATCTCGGATAGGTTTTCTAGTCTCTTTTACTCTCCCAGCAGTCTTTTAAATAAAAACCTTCGAACATTTTTTCAATTAACTTGAGCAAACATACCATAAGAAGACCTTTCTTCCACACTCTTGGAAATATACAATTCGACAAGTAGTCATACACATGCATTATTGGTTTTAAACACACACAAATACACACACACACACACACACACACACACACACACACACACACACACAAGCACTCCTCCACAAAGATGCTTCTTTCCTTAGTTCTTTTAACTTTGTTTTCAAATTCTGAACCGTTGTTTGGTTTGTTTCAAGCAGTTTAAGTATGGAATTTAATTGTAGATTGGTGTCTACATTTTAACAAATATTTGCCACCAAAATACCACGTTAGGCAAACCTAAAGCAAGTTAACTAAATATAACTAGTTAAGATGATAACGGGTACATAAATTGGTAATCATGCACTATATCGTTACAAAAGTAAAAATGAAGTAAAATTGGTCTAGTAAAATAATTTTTCAACTTCAGTTTTGAAAAAATTTGTTAATCTTGTGGTGGATATTAAAATAGGTTTAGTTGTACTCTTTATCTTTATATGCACATGCTTTCTATTTTGGATATATAAGGAAGTGTGAAGGAAAACTGTAAAGAAAAGCAAAAAACCTTAACTGAAATACATGTCAACCAAAACACAATAGGCATACCATAATTACAAAACAAATAGAAACGAAACACATGCACTTGTAGGAAAAATGAAAAATGGCCACTGGTAATGCTTTTCGAAAGAAATAGGACATTATTTTGATGGTTTCCAAAAGGAAATATGGTACTTTATTAGAGCTCAAAGAAGGAACTAATAGAACCAAAACATATACAAAGGGATACGTGGATTTACTACCTAAAAACTCTATGCTATAATTTTGTAAAATACTTAAAAAGCTGAAGAACAGAAAAGCAGCAGATAAAAATGGGATACCAAACAAATAACTGAAATATTGTGGAACAGAAATGACAGAACAATTAACAACAATAATTAATAAAATTATAAAACACAATAGAATACCGGAAGAATGAAGAACGAGCGAACTAATTCTACTATTCAAAAAGGAGATAAAAACAGCCAGAAAACTACAGAGGTATAAACTTGTTAAATACTACCCTAAAACTTACAACTAAAATTTGACAAGTATATAATAATAAATCAAAGAATAAGTTCAGCAGATGATAACATGATTTTCGTAGTGGAAGTTCATATACAGATGTAATATTCGTTCGTGCATAAAGCAATTACTGAGAAATCACTAGAGTATAATAGACCAGCATTTCTGTGTCTGATTGACAGAAGTAATCCATCTTCTGTATAATAGAGAAGCTCCCTTAAATATTATAAAAACCATCTAAAATATTTATCAAAACAACAAAATGGAAGTTAGAATAGATGGACAACTAACAAAACATATAGAAATAGGCAGCGGAATAAGGCAAGGGGATTCATTGAGTCCCATGCTCAATTTGATCATGGATGAAATCATCAAAAGTGTTAACGAAGGAAAAGGATTCAAAATGCGAAACAAAGAAATATAAATACTCTGTTACGAAGACGATGCAATATTTATAGTCCAAAATGAAGATGTCCGCAAAGACTGGTCCACAAATTTAACGTAAGAGCAAAATAATTTATTATGACAATCTCATCTCAGAAAACTAAACCAATAGTAATCAGCAAACTAAAAACCAACCAGATGTAAAATAGAAATTAGAAATAGATGGCATTAGTATTGAACAAGTAATGGAAATATCTTACCTTGGAATAACACAGACTGGCACGATGCTTTAATAAATTATATGGCAAAATAGATACATTAACACTGAGGTAAAATTAGGAATCTATAAAGTCAGTGTAAGACCAATATTGAAATATGCGTCAGAAACAAGATATGACACAAACACAACACAAAGGCTACTGTAAACGGCAGAGATGAGAGTAATGAGAAGAATTACTGGAAATACACTGAGAGATCAAAGAAGTCAAGACATTAGAAAAAAATGTAACGTACAGTGTATAAATGAATGGAACACAATGGAAAAAAAGAATGGAATAACCACATAAGCAAAATGATGGAAACCGGTGTCGTCAAAATAGCAAGATATATGTAGAAGTATCGGACAGCCGGGCAAAAGATGTAGTGACAATCTTCCATAGAGGTATTAATCCGCCAATGAACACGCAGAATTGCTTATAAAGGAGAAGAAGAAGATATAAAAGAAGATTATTTTATTACCTTATATACAGGGTGAGTTTTTACAGCAAGATTGGTCAATAATTCCAATATAGTACAGGATATCCAAAAAGTTGTTTAGAAAAAATGTAGGCAATTATATTTTTCAAGCTTGGATAATGTGCCCAATTATACAGGGTGATTAACAGGTTGACTGCCACAAAAAATGTTTAAAAAAGTCCATGGTGCCAAGTTGAAAAAAGTTCATCTGTCAACCAACTGAAATACTTCCATTACTAATATTTCACCAATTTCATTTATTAGTCCCAATTTTTGAAAAAATATGTCAGCGGTCGAATACGACCGCCGGGCGTAGGCGACATACTTATTTCCTTGGTGCCAAGCGGTCGGTCAGGCGGTCGTTCTGTTGATGGTAAGACTTGTCGAGTATTATTCTGCTGAGTGGTTGTTTTGACCAATATTTTATCAGTAGAGGTTTGATTGTTAGTAAGACAAGTAAGTTGATTGTGCTCGTGTTATTTTAAGAGTTAGATAATAGTAAAAACATTTATTTCTTGAAATAAAATGGGAAGTCGCGGTAAAATGATGGTTGGTATGGTTTTGGAAAGCCATGAACGTTCAGGTAAGATATAATTTCAATATATAATGTTCATATATTTTCAGATGTAAATAATTGCATAGGATTACTTATTGAAGTTCGTACCTACACAATAAGCAAGATAATATTCTGAAAATACACATTTTTATTTATTAGTAGAATAGAACCTCAGACGGTAATGGAACACAATAAGGCAAAGTCCTCAATTTACCAGTTAGCCCAGATGGCAAGTTATAATTCACCTCTACAAAAGTCACTGAAATGGTACAGGAAGCTCGTTGTGGAATTTCTTCTTGGTACATCACTCGTAAATTCTCACATTATTTTCAACCAACTAGCCGATAAAAAGATGAAAATAACTGGATTTAGAGAGCATGTAATAAAGTCGCTCTTAACTTATGAAGACAACATTAGTCACAGAATGATTCAGAAAGGGAACAACAACAAATACGAACTACAAGGAGATCGATGCAAATTCATACTTTGGTGAAAAAAGAAGGACCATATGATGAAATGAAGAAATACTGTGAAGGTTGTTATAAAGAGAAGATTCGGGAAACATAACAAAAAATCGGATCAAAAAAGTAGTAACTTACTGTGACACTTGTGAAGGTCAACCATACCTTTATTTAGATTGTTTCAACAAACACTAAAATTAACCGATAATTTTTAATTTCTTTCATTTTCTTATTTAACTTTCGTATGTCTTTTAGTTTGTAATGGATATTTTTTACAGTTTTATATTTTTTGCTCGAAATAAAGATATGTCAAAATTTCGATATCATTTCAGTCTCCCTATTCCCCTAAGTATATGTGGTGACTGTATGCCACGGTGGTCGAATACTGCAATAACTCCGCTTCTCTACATGGCTTCTGCCAAACAGGAACTATATCACAGACCGTATCAAATTGGTCGTATACGACCATTGTGACATGAAGTACTTGACTCGTCGCCTTGGCAGTCAACCTGTTAATAACTACGTGGTAAACCAAATATACAATTTTTTATATAGGACGGTATACAACCGTCAAAATTGTTGACAAGGTTAGACACCGTTTTGTAACAAAATTATTTAATAATCTTTTTTTGAGAAAGATTTCCGGAAAGTAAATTGAAACATAAAATGTTTTGGTTAAACGTAATTTTCATTACAATCAATTGTGGCTCAATCCCATATAAACATAGACATGCAGCAAAAAGAAAACAGTTTCAGAACATTATTAAATTAATTACGATTTTTTTCAATGGCTCTATGCTGACTTTTAAAATATTGTGGACAATATCAACAAATTTTTGATAAAATTTTGGAATGATTAATAGTACTCCAGTTTCCCCCACGTGGTTTCTCCATCTTTATTGTTATAATTATACTTTCAAGATCAGTTGTTCCATTTGGGACGTTTAATTACTTTTAAGATCAGATTGGTGTTTCGTAAGATATTGAATATCGGATGAAAATTGCTGAAGGAGAAGGACGAATTAAAAACCGCACGAAAATAAATCTTTCCCTTCTGCTTCGTCTCGATTCGCTAAAAGTGATTTCTGGAGAGTAAGATAGGACGTATTATGCGGCTGGTTTATTTGAAAAGCTAATGGACTCTTCTTAAACTGCAGATAAACGGTTTAATTCGATTTTATAAATAAGAAAAATCATCGAATATTGATTTATGATAGAAAGTATAAAATAGGTAAAAAAAAGTATAGTTTATAGCGTTTAAAATTTTGAGAAGATTGCAGAATTTATAATATTCTTGCATGCAATAAATGGGATTATTTTAAATTACATAGATTATTATTTGTTCTGTGAACTAGTCGTAAATAGATATTTCATAATTTTTATTGTCTGTAAAAACATTCTGCAAAATCTTGTCATAGAAGAAGATCCTGAAATGCTTAATTATGTTAAGACACCATCAAAACCAATGTACACTTTCGTTTAACCTTCCGTGAATAACATTCGGTCTGTGAGGCGGACCACTTCGAGTTTTTACCATAACATCCGAAACGTTCGTTCGTAATGTATCTTCGCACTGGTCAATAGCTGCCTGATTAAAGTTAAAACGTCTGTGTTTAGTGTTTAAGTTTGAGTCTTCAGTGTCAGGAAAGATAAAGATCCAAACTATTGTAGATTGCAGTATGATTTTCCCATAAAACCATGGTACTCCAAGTGGGTTAGTGTTGTCCAAATGCAAGAACAAGACGAGACTTAGACAGTCTTGGTCTTGCAACAATACATTTGGTCTTGTTATTGCACTCCCGGTCTTGGTCTTGGTCTTGCAAGTCTTGCAGTTACCCCTTAGCTTATTGCTATTTATTAAACTTTACTTTAGATCTTAGAACAACGTAACAGAGAAAGTTCATTTTAAGCTTGAATTAACACAGCCATAATAAAGACCAACCAAATTAATAAATGTTTAAACAACTGACACGGTAGGGTTTGAAGCCACGATCTAAGCGATCCGTGCCTATGCTCTTAACTAACTCAGCTATCTACTATGCTTAACTGATGTAAATCTGTTTATTAATAAACTTTTGCATTTAATAAGCTTACATGTGCTGAATATGGTTAAAACAGAAAAAAAAATTAATGACATAAACTTGACTGTATTTTAAAGTACATTATCTGCCTAGAAAGAGATTGATGGATCCCCCACCATATATGAAATGGAAATATTAAAAAAGATTGGTATGTGGCAAAAAATCCACATATATGTATCAAGGGCACAGATTCTTTAGGTGATAAGATAACAAACTATAATCCTTTTATTAAAGCAACATAAATGTTGTTAACAATCTTAGCTCTACTTTTATATAAAAAAACTAACTTGAAAAAATAAAGAATAGGTAAAAAAGCAATGATAATCAAATGAAGTTATTTTAAATTAAGGAGATATCTACTTAATAAATACATTAATTTACCAAATAAAGTAGTAGGTACTTAAAATATATGGAATTGGTAATAAGGTAGAATAAGTTTATTTTTTTACATGTCCATTTTCTCCAGTGTTTATTAAAAAGCTTGTCATGGCTGGGACATGTGCAGAGACAAAACGATGCAAAACAACAAAGAAAATGTTACAATGGAAGCCCATAGGAAGGCGAAAAAAGGAAGGCCCAGAACGAGATGGTTGGATGACGTGGAAGACGACCTGAAAACAATGAACATAAGACAATGGAGAAGAAGGGCACAAGAGAGATTTGAATGGAAGGACATAGCCAGACAGGCAAAGACCCATCCAGGGTTATGATGCCAAAAGAAGAAGAATATTAAAAAAGCTTGTGGTATCTCCACTGAATTTTGGTTTTTCAGGAAGAAATATTTCTTTAATAATATCCTTTTTATGAAAAGATATTAGATGCTTCCTTAAACCTGACGTGTTTCTGTTTTTAATTTTCATTTCAACCTTTCTATGTAGGCACAATTTACACAAAGCAATTTGGGATGCATGAATTATTTCGAAAAACTCATCAAATTTGCTTTTAGGTCTTTTAGATCTATAATTCCAACGCTCACTACTTCGACTAGAACTATTTGAATCTTTGTCCCTCATGTCAAATTGTAAACTTCAATTGGGAATGAAGTTTAGTGATGTCGAAAAAGTAACTACTACTAGTTACTTTATGTCCGTTACTATCCAATACCTAAGTATCTAATAACAAACCGAGAATTATATATCGTTACTTCGTTATTCTAAATATTTCGGTATTTTGTTTACACGGTAGGCGACATTATCTGTTATTAATTTGTCTCGTTACTTTTTATTATCCATAAATAATATATTATTATATTATTTAATATTAGCCGCGCTATTTCAGCAAATTTTGTTTAACCGAATGATCTCATCGCACACTCAGCAGAAACAATGTTTAGTCTTAGGCCGATAAGATTTGTTTATTTAGATTCCTCCTAACTAAATTATAATGGGAAAAAAATTGAATTATTAAGTGGGTGTCCGTAACAATAAGTGTTATATTTTTTATTAGCTAAGTCATATACTGACATATTTTAAAAATTTCGATACGATATTCGAAGATTATTTTATGATTAGAGGGCAGCTATTCTCAAAATCTGGACAATTAATTTCAGAGCGAAGAAGTCGTCTGCTGGAAAAGAATATTTTATTTTTACATTGTAATTATGACCTCTGAGCACGTGTCAAATGTGTTTTTTTAATGATTTTATTCGGTATGTATGTTTATGGTATTGTTCGTAATGCGCATAAGTCCAGTTTTTCAAATTTTTATTACATATTTTTTGCATCTCATAGAGTCTTTAAGCATGTACCCGAACTACTATCTCGTAAAACGCACTCAGTCCTAACTGCAAGACGCAAGAGTCTCGCAGGCTTAGTCTTGTTCTTGCTTAACTCTTGCACGGTTAATCTTGGTCTTGCTAAAATTAGGCGGTCTTGGTCTTGGTCTTGCGAAAACGCAAGAACAAGACCAAGACCGATTTTGGGCAATACTAAACTGGGTATATGGACATAAATACTATAATAAATATTAATCGTTTACGTAGTGGACATTGTAAAACCTCTTGTTATCTCTACAAAATAGGTAAAAAATAGGTAAAACAGAAACACCGATATGTGAATGCGGAACCATTGGAACAGTGATCCATATCTTCTTTGAATATCCCATAAACCAACACACAGAGTCCAATATCTTTACATTGTACTCAATATAAACCCTCTGATAAAGTTATAAAAATAATCAATAAATTTATCAAATTCTTTCAAATAGAACTATAAAAATTTTTTTACTTGTCAAAATTAGAAATGAATGAATTCAGAAAATACTAGAAATATCCCAATATACAAAAATTTACGTCCTTAAAATCCTTAATCCTAAGCGAAGGTAGCATTACCCACAAACCTGATGTGAAAATTTTAGAAAACTATAGAAAAATATATTATTTTCTGTTATTTCGTACTACCCCCAAACGAGAAAAGTCTGATCTAACCTTAAATGTATGTAACACTTTCTCCCTCTCTATTACAGGAAGAAGAAATAAAAAATGGAAAAGGTGATCATTCAGTATCAACCAGCTGTCAATTAGCAGAGCATTACTCAGAGCAAGACGGGCATTACCTTACATGTACGGTGATACATGATTATACAATCGAACCAAAAAAAAACGATAGAAGATGATGCTTATGAAATTATCGGCAAGTTTTGTCTCAGAGATCGATGTTAGT
>OU898279.1:114063256-114200122 GCA_918026665.1 Diabrotica balteata | reverse complement strand
ACACAGAAAGAAAATTGCACATAAAAAAAGCTCAAACGTTTTATGATCGTGAGCGAATAGCCAAGCATTCTGCTCAAAAGCGTGCTGATTCTAAGGCTTTAATGTTTTTGATTTTATGAAAAATCTTCCGGTGCCAAATATGTCAACGAACGATGTTTACTACCAGCGGCAATTATCATTTTACATGTTTAATGTTGATATTTTGTCTACCGGGGAGTCTATTTTTTACTTATGATCAAACAATTGCCAAAAAAGGTTCAGATGAATTTATTTCTATGATGCACTCATTTTTAGAAACTTTCCTACCTAAGACTGTTCGACATCTTGAGTTATTCTGCGATTCGTGTGCTGGTCAGAATATGAACTACACTCTTATAAGCTTTCTACACTCACTTGTGCATAAATTCGACCGACTGGATTCAGTACACATCACATTTTCTATCCGTGGTCATAGCTATAAGGAATGTGACAAAAATGTGGGCAATATTAAACAAAACGTGCATATAGAACTACCTTCTGAATGGAATGATCATGTTAGAGCATCCCGTGTCAAACCATCTATAAGAGAAGAATATAGAAGTATATATAAGAAGAAATGTCCATTTCCTACTCGAGGTATTTTAGAACTGCAAATATCAAGAGCAAATTCGCGAACATTGCAGCTTCGTAATACATATAATGGTGCTTGGGAATCTTATGTCATTAAAAACGTAGATAAGCGCTGCTTATCAGATAATGAAGATTTGGATCCCAATGTACTTTAGACCAATCCAATTCCTGTGCCTGAACCGAAATACAAAGACCTTCAAGTTTTAAAACGCTTTTGTGGCCAGGCAGCTCAAGAATGTTTCACAAACCTGCCTGTTTCAACCACCTCAGTTGAATGCCATGAGGATCCTGACAACTGCTTAACTTGATGTGAGTAAACACAATTTTTAAATACTATATACTTTATTATTCTTATGTGCCTACAATATTTCAGTAGCTATAAATATTTGCTTCTTTTTAAATTCTCTGTACGTAAACTGTACACTAATGTAGCCTGTTTCTGCTATTAATTGACAGCTACATATTAATTCTTAACATTGCCATAAATGTAGACAGAGGAACTTATTATCCATGCCTGCAAAGAAATGCAGATTGTATCAGGAGCTTGGATTTAAAGACCTTTTTCTTCTTCAGTTTCAAGACAATATTAAGTAGTATGGACTGGACTTCGATATTAAAAGTTTCTACTGGACTTTGGCTGTTTTTCGTTGTTTTTAATGACATTATAAATTAAAAGTTACTAAAAAAATTTATAGTTAAACCATTAGTTTTTGAATATAATAGGCTAATAAAAATATGCTTAATGAAAAAAAATAATATTTTCACATTTTAGATTAGTTACTTGTAAAGAAGGGTATCGCGTTTTAAAGTTAAAAATTAGAATTACTCCAAACACCAGATTTATGACTTTGGCTGTTTTCCCCCTGTACCCTTCAATGTATTTTCCCCATCGTATTCAACCGTCTCATCTGACGACTCACAAAGTATTAATTTGTTTGATTAATGATAGGTACATACCGAAATTGCATTATGTATTTCTAGATTATATTTCTTTGTTGCTTTTTTCGTACAGAATAAAATAATATGCATTTATTAAAATGTTATTATTTACCTTACAGTAACTGCGAGCATCTCGATCGGTGTTATGCAATTTCGCATATTACCGTCCTGTTTCTGTAAATCACTCTGTATCTTCATACTTAATTCATCGAAACTAGTGAATCAACGGCTACCATATAGTCATGAACTTTAGTTTCTTCAATCTTGAAAAGCACTATAACTTGTTCTTTTGTTAGATCTTTAAATATGTTAACAACACTGGAATATGAGACGTAAGATAAAGTGTGAGTAGCATTCATAGTTTCATTCGAAGTCATGATTGATGAATTTTATGTCAAGCCCTGTCTTCGGTTCAAAAACCGGTGTAAATCTTAATCCAAAACTGGATTTTCTTCCATTTCTTCGAACGTTCTAGGTTATATTAATATTTATTTTAATTTATTTTCGTCCCCACTTCCATGCGAAACGCATTGTACTGTGCACTGTATAATTCCAGTTACAACAGAACCTTTCTGTCTTTACGTGAATTTTGACTCCGCCTTCGCGAAGCTCCATGATCAGGAGTGCTTGAAGTGATTTTTGGTACTCACGTAACGTTTACTAGGTTGACTTAGAGGTAGCACTATAACTATGAGTAGAAAGTATCAAAAATAATTTTTATCTTCGATTTTATCATTTAAAAACTGATACATTTCAGAACGGTTTGCAACGTTTGCAGATGGGTCACTACATTTACTCCTACTACATACTCTTCACAAATCCTGGTCCTCCACGTTTGTCTGAAATTTGTCTCCTTGTTTGAAAGTAAACAAGGAGAAGGTAGCAGCTTCTACAAAGATAAGATATAATATTGATAGCCTAAATCAAGAATCAATACAAGAAGCTGACAAAAGAAAAAATCCTGAGTGGTGGAACGAAGAAGTAGGAAAATTAATTAAAGACAAAAAAAAAGCTTATCAAACATGGCTATCCACGAAAGACTCAGAAGACCTTAGAATTTACAGCAGACTCAACAGGGAAGCAAAGAAGGAAGTCGCTAAAAGAAAAAACAAAATGTGGGAAAAGAAATGCGAAGAGATGGACCGATGCTTAGGAGGAACCAAAATGACACAAGCTTGGAAATTCATAAAAAGTATTAGAAAAGAAAGAAAAGATGAGGGAAATATAAACCTGATTCAAAATAAAAAGTGGGAAAAATATTACGAAACGCTACAGAAAGTAGGGATGAATTTATGGAAAGACCTGGCCATATCTCAATGACAGAAAACTCAGAGGTGCATAAGATAAACAAAGAAGAACTGAAAAAAGAATTGAAATAAATGAAAAAAAAAAAAACACCCGGGCCTGGAGACATTCCCATCGAGTTGGTGAAACATGGACCGGATGCTCTTTTGGAAAGCTTAGTGAATATTTTTAACAAATGCTTAATTGAAGGCCAAACGATTCCAAACGATTGGAATTTGGGCAATTTGGGCCCATTTATAAAAAGGGAGACAGGAAAGAGTGCGGAAATTATAGAGGCATTAGCATAACTAGCTCGCTGGGAAGGTTATATAGTCGTATATTGAAAAGAAGAATAGAAGAGGAGTATAAAGAAATTGAAGAACAAAGCGGCTTCAGAGCAGGAAGATCAGCGGCTGCAACGAGTATTTAAAAAACGAACAGCTCGAAACCTCCCTACGCATCTGGTGTTTATAGATCTGAAGAAGGCTTATGATACAGTTCCTTTAAAACTCTGATTTAGTGTCTTGACAAAAACGGACCTTAGTAAAACATATCTAAAAGCAATACTGAACATCTATAAATGTCCTCAAAGCACTGTAAAAACAGGAAATACTTTCTCAATGGTATTTACAGTAACGAAAGGCTTGTGACAAGGATGTTGTCTTTCCCCCACCCTATTTAAAATTATATCCAAGAAGCACTGCACCAATGAAGACAAAAATGTGCGGGAATGGGGTTGAAGCTATTATCTGACAACGCTGTTCTTTGCTGATGATCAAGTACTAATTGCAAGCTGTGAATAAGATGCAGATTATATGCTTAGAAAGCTCAAAGATGAATACGAAAAATGAGAGATGAGTATGAATATGTCAAAAACAGAATATATGCGAATAGGCAGTGAAGACGAAGACCCGGAAATTAGATAAATTTGGAAATTAGACAAATGAAAAGGTGCTACGAATACAAATATTTGGGAAGTATTATCTACAGTAAAGAAACAACGGAACGAGATATAGACTATAGAGTGCAACAAGGCTGGAAGAGTGTTCAAATTCTGAATTCGATACTTTGGTCCAACAAAGCTACTATGAGAACTAAAATGACTATCTACAAAGTAATTGTAGAGCCCATTCTTACATATGGAGCAGAATGTTGGCAAATGACAGTAAAAGGAAAGAAAAAAGTTGACACGGTTAAAATGGACTGCCTGAGAAGGGCTTGCCGTATATCAAGAGTAGAACGTATACCTAATTCTGAAATTAGAAGAAAAACAGATAGAGTACATACAATTTCTGCAAGAATAGAAACTAGACAGTTAATATGGTATAAACACGTACAGAGGATGGATGACAACAGATGGCCAAAAAGAGCTATGAAATACAATCCAAGGAATAGAAGGAAACGAGGAAGACCAGCCAAGTCTTGGATACAAGGTGTTATGAAAACCATGAAACACAGAGCCAGTGATAAAGACACCTGGAGAGATAGAAAAAGATGGCGATCGAAATGCGGAAAGCGGCAGAAGCTGTAGGATCCCCGCTTATATTACAATATATATATATATATATATATATATATATATATATATAAATTATTAAATTAAATAATTCAGATAAGTAGGATAATACCCAACAAACATTTCGAAGAAGGAAAATATTTAAATTTTTGGATTACCTGTATTAAACAAAATGTAAGCTAAGCATAAATTATTTCTTTTGTTATACTATACTTAAGTGACCCGCATAATTTTAAGTGAAATCCCAAAGACAATTGAACCGGGTTTTTCCAAATACATTAACGTAGTGATTATAGACAATATAAGAGATTTGGAAAGATGTTTTTGTTAGTTTTTAAGAATTATAGAAAAATATTATTTGTAAATAAGTTTTAGGAAATTTTATAATTATAGGTAAAAATTTGTTTGTTATCGGAATGAAAGAATGGGAATTGTGACGAGTTTTGATTGGCGGAGATTAAAAAAGGTGGGAGGTATGTAGGAATGAAAGTTTAGCTAGATTTCGGAGTGAAAAAAGATAGTTAGTTGGTTTCCAAGGGTACAAGGCGAACGGCCGTGGTTCTCGGGTAGTTTCCCAGAGGTAGGAAGCAGTAGCAGTGAAAGTTTGTGAGTTTTCGTGTAGTTAGTGTATCTGACAGAAGCTGGTCCAGTAAAATATTGTAAGTCATATTTTTCTACTTATATTCCAAGAGTCGCTGTTCAGGCCAACGAGAGATTCAGTTTATCGTAAAGAAAAGATATTCCAAGAGTCATTTTTCACTCAGGCCAACGAGAGATTCAGTTTATTGAGAGAAGAAGAAGCTAGCATAATTTGAACGATTCGTGCATTTGAAGGAGATCATTAAGGACGAGATACTTGCAATAATTTATTGTAAGATTGCTGATTACTTAGGGAGCGGCCACGAGTAAATAGTATAGTCTACAAATAACAAGGATTTGGACCACTCATCATCAGAGAGAGATAGTTTTGTTTTTCTGCAGTTTTTTCTTTCATTGATAACACAATTTTTTTTACACTTAATTTAGAAAGGATATAAATATTTTGATTAGGAGATTTAGAGAAATACTTGGATTTTGAGATTTCAACTAATATTGTTTGTACCATTAATTTTGATTTTTCACGTACGTAGAACAAAATTTTGAGAATTATTATATGAGATTTTGTTTATTGAAAACTTTTGAGTGTGAATTATTTCATTATTTTTATTTCAATATATAGTGTTAGATCATATGTGTTTTTTATTATTCCGGTATTCTTTGGACCCTTACCTTTCACATGTAATAGCATAGATATTGAAGCACGAATTTAACCCTGAGATAAGAGAATTAAAAATTGTGATAGAGTCATAATCAAATCATTTAAATAATTTTAATTAATCAATTAATTAATTAGCTAATTATTGCTTGGCGCACCAAGACTTTTAATATCACAATAATATATATATATATATAATTATATATATATATATATAATATATATTGCAATGTGCTTTATTTTATCACTGTCATGACCGTAATACCTTACGAAAAATCTCTTTTTTGTACAAACATGCATTTTTCAAAATTATAAAAAAATTTAAAAATTAAAAATATATTTTTATTTCTTGTTTAGAGATTTTCAAAATTCGGGTCATTAATGACCCCACGATAGTAGTTATGTGGGTGTAAATACACGACAGTAGTTCAGGGTTAAACACTAACACTAACTAGTATCTTAAAATTGTAACTCTTCAAACGAGTCTTTAAAGAAGTCACCCAAAACATATAATTTTAAATTAGATATTTTTCTTGTTAGCTCGGTATATACACCTCATTACAAACGACAAAAATGGAGTTTTTACTGTTCCCCGGATATACAGACATATCATTCACAAACCTCATAAATTGAAAATCGACTTGGTAGTGAGAGCTGTTGAAATGTTGCGACAATTTGAAATCCCGGTTGGATTATAATTAATCCGGATAAATCTGCGTGTCTGTCACTGATTAGATAGATCATCTGACTCGTCATCATTATTCTCACAACTCAAGGGTAAATATGAACGAAGCAATTAATTTTTATACGAGTAAGATTAGATTTAAATAAAAAATTTGTTATATAAGAAAAATCTGGTAATTTTTAGTTAACATGAGTAAGAAATATTATTATTGATACATTTTATAGAATTTTCAGATGATATAACAAAATATAAATCTTGTAATCGAAGCTGCAATAATAATCTTGTGTTTTAATAAATGCATTAAATTATGCAAATCTAGTTGAAATTGGCTAGATTGCAATAATGTTGAACTATGGAAATTATGTGCAAAAAATTGTATTAAAAAACAGTACCCAATTAAATAAACATAGAGCCATCCGAAAAACTCGTAATTATAATTGCTTATGCATTCAAAATTGTTTTGATTGCAGTGGTGGCGCGTGGCTTTAGAGACAAGGTCGGCAAGGTTTTTTGTCTCCTTAGATAGGTATTCTTCTTCTTTTTCTTGTGCCACTCCTATCGGAGATTGGAAATCATCAAAACTATCCTTGCCTTGTTTACAGCTGACCTAAAGAGTTCATTAGTGGTACAACCAAACCACTCTCTTAAATTACGCAACCGTGACATTCTTCTACGGTCTGGATTCTGTTTTCCTTCTATTTTTCCTTGCATTACATTTTGAATTAATGCGTATTTATGTCATCTCATCAAGTGACCTAAATATTCGAGTTTTCTTCATTTGATCGTTGACAAAATTTCTGGGTATTTTCCTATCCTTCGTATTACTTCAAAGTATGTGATTCTTTCAACCCAACTTATCTTCAGCATTCGACAGTAGCACCACATCTCGAAACTTTCAATATTTTTTATGTTATTCTATTTGAGAGTCCAGGCCTCTACATCGTATAATAGCGTGTTAAATACGTAGCCCCTTAGCATTCTTAATCGTAGAGGGATGCTTATATCTTTGTTGCAAAAGAATTTCCTCATCTTTATGAAGGTGTCCCTGGCAATTTCGATACGTCATTTTATTTCATTGTTTTGGTCTCTAGTTTCGTTTATTGAAGTCGTTAAGTATTTGTAACTGGATACTTTTTTAATTTGAATGCCGTTTATACTAATATGTGCTGGTTGTGTCATGTTTTTTTGAAGACCATATATTTGGTTTTTTTTATATTGATATTTATGCCATAATTATTGCAGGCAATATTTATATTTGTAAGTAATCGTTGTGATTCTTCTACTGTTCTTGTAACTAGTACAGTTTATTTACAACATCTCGAATATTATTGACAACCTCTCCATTGATTACGATTCCTTCGTTTTCTGCAAATGGGTTTCCTGGTAGATTCTTTCACTATAAACATTAAATAGCAGCGGTGACAAAATGCATCCTTGTAGTAATCCTCTACGTATTTCTATTGCTTGTGATATCTAATTTTCTATTGTGATGTTAACTTTCTGATTCCAATATGGATTGAAAATGATTTGCGGATCCTTATTATCTATGTCCTTTCTTTCAAGAATGTCTCTTAGCTTATCATGGCGTACTCATGACATCTTTATCTAAGAATATTTAAACCAAAGAGAGCTTCTCGAGTACCTAGTCCTTTTCTGAACCCCATCTGTGTATCCAGATAGGTATACCGTCTAATAAAAAGACTTCATCAATCATCATAGGAGTTTTTTTGTTTTTTTTTTTGTTTTTTCCTATAAATTTAGAACCTAAATAAGTTTATAAATTAACTCTAGTCACCGTTTTTTGAAAGTAGCAAAATGGGTTATAACGTCATCGTAAAATTTATAAAGTTTTGAATAGATTTTAAAAGTTTTTTTCTATTGACATTTGAGACAAGCTAGACATGAGACAAGCTTTGAGACATTTAAGTGACAATACTTTACTAATTTCGGTAACAGGTTGTTGTAATGAAGTGCAGTGTATAAAATTATACATATCTTGTAACTTATCTCATCTTCCGAAAATATCTGTATCAGCATATAAAACTTTTAATTTATTTCATAATTTTATTTTATTAAAGAATGATGGATAATTTTTAATTAACCTGTCTAAACTTTTTAATAATATTTTGGAAATTCTGTGGCTTAACTTTTACATTTTGAATCGTCAAAGAGGTCAAACATTTGAAAATCTACAAAATTCGAAAAACGAGTGTCATACCTTTGTCTTTTTTGGGGGGGTTCGGAAATATCAAGCGAGTCCAAAACGTCACTGCGTATATACTAAAAATTACTATTATTACAAAAATCTCTGAGATTTTGCACCAGTTTTGTTATTCTATTTTTGTAATGAATAATTTCAGTTAACCGATTTTGAACAACATTGAATCAAATTGAATTGAATTGCATCAAATCAGTTTGGGTAAAAACGTTCTTAAAAATATTTAAAAGTATGTTAAAAGAGTAATCATTTAATAAAGTTTTCAAACTCATTACTTCACGAATCGAGATATCATCCCTTTCAAAATCGTCGCGCGTCGCATTCAATAATAAAATCAAAAACTTCCAAAAGCTGTTCACGAAAATCTGCTCGTGAAAACTAGCGAAGATTGAAAATTTCATCGCGTCTGACAAACTGTTGACATTTTTTTCGAAACAAACTGTTCTGAAACATTAATCCGTTTAGGCAAGCTTGAGAAAAATGAAGCAAATCCGCTTAAACTGGCAAAAAAAGACGACATTCTTTAATTTTTTTTACATATATCCTGCTAAACTAAATTCATTCTATGCGCATGCAACAGTGAGTAAATAAAGCTTTCAGTGCAATAGTTTTAACTTTCGTCTAGAGACCATTTAATTCACCAGACATCACGGCAGTGCCGTCATAAGTTTGCCCTACCAATTTATTTTTGATATCAAAAAATTTAATCTGTCCTTTAAAACACCATAAATATAATCTGCCTTATGATTTTTACTCACGTCAGTAAAACCTAAAAATCTCTCATGAATATTACCACGTAACGCTTATCGAACAACAATTTATAATTGTGAATAACATGATATATCGGTAGTTTCTAATGAAAAGTAAATGGTTTCCTAAATCTCACATTTAATAACGTTACTCAAAATGTAACTAATTGATTTTATTAATTCATACTGGATTGTTTTAAATACACCCCTAAGTGTCTTCGAATCAGAAAGTAAATTAGAAAATTCCAAATTGTATTTCTTAAACATTTTTATTAGTTCTCTATAATTACCTTGATTGAACGAATGCTCCGATTCATAGTATCCCCCAAATGATAATTCCTGACAACTTAAAAAAATTATAATATCAATTAAACGACGTAAAACTGCGTGATTATTTTTTACAATGTCCTTATGTTTATTAGAATTTTTACGTTGGGCATTATTTAATAAAACATAAGTATTTTGTTTTCCAAATAAATCTAATTTAATCTGTCTGTATGTATGATCTTTCCAAATATCATGTTTCTGTAAAACCCTAAATAATTCCTTAAACTATCGTAACCAGATTCACACCACAAATTTTGATGTTTGTCCCTATTTGTCGAAAATAAAATGCAAGGCCAACAGAAAAGTTTATTTTTATTTCACTCCCAGTAATCCATGAGCACTTTCTGTACCAATTATCTGAAAATGATCTATTACTTCCTTTGCCCCCCGCACTAATATTTATAAGCCGAGATATTTTAGACAAAGGACGCCCCTTATTTTTAATAACAATTATTCATAGTTCTTTGTATGGAATTGATGGAAACCCATTTAGCAAAATATAATTTACAATATCATATTTATCAATACTTCCTCCTATAGCTTGCAATTTTAAGGTTAATTTACCTGAATTTTTATACACTTTAATTTAAAAAAAAAAATTTCTAACATATCAAAAAACCCTTTAATCTTTAACTATTTACGGCAGTGGTAACGTATCACAGTATTACTTTGGAAAATAAAAATAAATCCCAGAAAGAAAAAACCAGTTAGTGCACTAAATATCACTTCACTACTTAAGTTTAAGTACTTATCCAGCCTTAAAATAACATTTTATCCCGCGCTCGCAAGATTTAATTTGCGGTCAATCTAAATGAGGCATCGGCAAATTTAAATTTAAATACGTAAGGAGAAAAATGTATGTTTAATTGATCATCATATTCCGTTGATTTTTACATCTATATCGTTAAGCTTGGGATCGACTTGCTGAAACCCCGAAACGTGTCTTATTAAGAACTCACACAGGCGGATGGATATCTCAGATTTCGGATCATTAATTTGAAAATTGTCTTACGCAGGGATTACTTAACGTTAAAATTGGACAAATTCTTTTAAAATCCATAAATAAAATTTAGTCTGGTCGAATTGGTCGAATTCTTTTAAAAACTATAAATAAAATTTAGTCTTTATTATCTCATAGATATTTTTTTTATTTCACAGAAACAAATGACATCAACTTATTACTTGCCACAATTAATTATCGAAATACTTATTAAATATTAAAAAAAATCTATATTATCTATAAAGGTGTGGGTCGGCACTGCCGAACCTGACCGGCCGCCACTGTTTGATTGAGATTTTAGTTGGTTCATATCAACAGTTTACGATATAAACATATTATATGGGAGAGTGAGGCAAAATACACTTTCAACATTTTTTTTAAGAGTAGAAATAAAAAATCGAAATAATTAAGTAAAATTTAATGAGACAATAGCTGTATAGCGGAACATATTCCTTTTAAAAAATTATATCTAATGTACAGTTAAAAGAAAAATAACATTATTTTTAAAAAGCTCTAAAGGGAGAGTGTTACACCATGGTTAGGTTAAAATGACCCCCGTAATGAGGTATAATGACCCTTATAGCACTTACTTCAAACCTTTCGCCTGCCATTTACTGAATAATTCCGAGCAAAATATCATCAAATATCTTATTTTCTTGGGTTTTGTCTAAACAGCTTTCTGTTTACAGCTTTTCTAGCTGCTTGTGAAGTTGATTTGGGTGTTTTTTGTTTTGCTTTCATCAAAATATAATTTGGTGTAGACTAAACACCTCTTGCCTGAGGAAATGCTTGAGGTAGTGGAGATATATCATTTGCAGGTACAAAAGTATCCTCCAGTGATAATGTAACTTCAATCCTTTTAACGCCACCATTCGGTTCTGATTTGGGATTAATTGGGATTAAAGTACCAGCTGCAGAGCTTGTAATATCGACTTTATATTTTGAAGCTACAACTTCCTGATTTGAAGCTGCAGTGAATATAGTTTAATTTTCCGATAATTCAACGGACTGTTTCCAAGAAGCTGATATAATCTAGATTTTTTACTTGCTTTCCATTCCTCTGAATTATTTGTTGAAGACCTATTACGAATTTTTCTTTTCCTTATAGGTAAAGTACTTGGAAGCGAAGGAGTATCTCTTCGTGGAGAAGGAGTTTTTGTTCATAGATTGGATCAAAGGTTTCATTTTTCAATATAGATCGATCAGTTATACACGACGCTTTAACTTTCCAATCTATGAATATGTTCGGATTAAAAGGACAGATGCCTATTTTCTTGAATCCACTGAGAGTTGTTGTTAAACGTAGAAACTCTTCGATGCGATTTTTTAAACAAGCTAGCTATGTTATAGAGAATTACGACTTTTCCAGGGTTTCTCGGATGCCATAAAATAACTTCCTCATTAAAATATGTAATTAGAGATGAAAATACTGCTACATCCAATCGCTGCATCTCGTGGGTGCAATGTGAAAGAAACAATAGCATTATAATGCCACTTTCTCTATAGTATTCTATAGTCTTCATAGATTTGTGGCTTGAATGACCATTAAGCAATAATAGTACTCCATTTTCAACTAATCAATATGTATGTTGTTGAGAGTGCTTTAAGAACAGAATGAAAGTGTCAGATTTCATGCATCCAGATTCGTTGTAAAAAGAAAGTGTTCCATATGGGGCGCCTTGAAATAATTCATTCCTTCGCTTGCAAGGGAATATTATTACTGGGGGCCCCTTTCAGCGCTTGTTAGGAAGCAACCTGTTTCCGTCCTTTATGTGATAAAATTTCGGGCAACTTGCTAGGGATCGTCTGGATACCAGACACATCCATTTTTTATATATTTTCATATAATTAGGGTTATTTTTATTTAGTATTTTATCTAAAAGAGAAAAAACTTGGCGACGCCTCTTTATTAAAACATCTTGCTCTGCAGCTGAGGTCGCGTCAGGAGTTCTAACAGAAATCTCTGGATATTTCTAAATAGATAGAAAGTCTCTAAACCAAGCAATTCTGAGTGCCTTTGTTTTTAGAAAACCTGTGTTTAATATTTCTCCGCAAGGCCGTAAGCCATTTCACAAATGTTTTTCTTCATCATGCCAAATAGTCGCCCTTCCTTCTCTATAACATACTCTAATTATGTCTCCAATTTTTTGGGCAATGTTGTAGTGAATCCATCAAGGCTTTGTGAATGACCTGTTGCCTATGAATAAAGTATCCTAGTTGTAGTTCACTTACCAAGACATTTAGATTTTTGGTCCTTTTTTTAAGTATTTTTATAAATTTATATTTTTATTAAATCTAATTTATAGTTCTTAAATTAATTTATTAAAGGTTCAATATTTATAACACTCACGAATTTATTAATGTCTTTATTAATACTTATTTATTTTACAATAATTTATTACGACGTACATTCAAATACGCGGTCCGAATTTATCTTCTTACTAACTGCTCTTCCAAATAAAAATGTTTCGTTGATATACACAAACTGCCGTTATCTAGAAAGATCGATGACCTTCTTCATTAGAATGGAACCCCATCGAATAGACTGGTATTTGTTGCTTATTCGGTAAATGACATCATTGATCTTCTCCAAAATGAGGTATGGACCTTCCAAAAACTGCTGCAACTTGGGAGAACAACCTTTTCGCTTTTTGGGATTATAGAGCCAGACTTTGTCGTTCTTCTTAAAACACCCCTTTTCGGCTTGCGTATCGTACCGTTTCTTCATTCGGTCACTAGCGATCTGGAAATGGGAACGGACCAACTCGTGCACATCGTCCATTCTTTTTCGTAATTTGATCATATAATCTTCACCTGCTACATCTTCTCCAGGTCGACACCCAAACTCTAGATTACAAGGTAGTCGCATCTCGCATCCGAATAGGACTCTGGCTGGTGTCTGGCCTGTCGATTCGTTAACGGCAGATCTGTAGGCCATTGTGAAGAACGGAAGATATTGGTCCCAGTCTCGCTGATGATCGGACACCATATTTGTCAAATACTTGCCAACTGTCCTATTCATTCGTTCTACCATACCATCCGATTGCGGATGATAAGCCGTAGTTCTTGTCTTTTTGATACCTAAACTATCACATATTCCTTGGAATAGATCGCTTTCGAAGTTCCTGCCTTGGTCACTATGGATCTAAAAAGGCACTCCAAATTGGCTGATATATTCTTGGATCAACTTATCTGCAACGGTGGCGGCCTTCTGGTCTGGAAGTGCATAAATCTCGACCCACTTAGTGAAGTAATCAATTACTACCAACATGTACTTGCCTCCATTATCACTTTCTGGAAATGGTCCAGCAATGCCCTAAGCTATTCGTTCAAACGGGCTTCCAACATTATATTGTCTCATAGGAGCTTTCCTTTTTACACCAGTCTTTTTTTCTTACACCAGTCTTTTACATCGTCGGAACTGTTCATCCAATAAAACCGTTCCCGAATTCGCTTAAGGGTCTTCATTACACCAAAATGGTATCCTGATGGACTGTCGTGTAACTGACGAAGTACTTCGGCTATTCTGCTCTTTGGGATCACCAACTGTCTTCTCTTCTGAACCGTCATCATTTTCCAGAACTCGTTTAAGCAAGCCATCTTCCATGATAAATAAGTCCCACTGGGCCCAATACGTCTTAACTACTGAGCCTAGGTTTGATATTTCTTGCCAAGGTGGTCGACGGTTTTCCTCTTACCATTTTAGAATTTTCTGTACAACTGAATCTCTCTCTTGTTCTTCCCTTATCTTGGTAAGCGTCCAGTCGTCGTTGACCATTGTCGTTCTTAGCACTGCTGCTACCTTGGATTCCGTTTTGTTGCAGTGGGAACACTCTGCTGGGCATGGCCTTCTGGAAAGAGAATCAGCGTTTTGGTGGCTAACTCCGGCTCGGTGCTCAATCTTGAAATCGTATTCTTGGAGTCGTTCGATCCACCTGGCTATCTGACCCTCTGGATTCTTAAACTGCATCAACCACTTAAGGGCGGCATGGTCGGTTCGGATTAACAACTTCCTTCCATAGACGTATTAATAGAAGTGCTCTATTGATTTCACTACTGCCAGAAGTTCTCTTCTCGTGACGCAATAATTCCGCTCAGGTTTTGAGAGAACTTTACTAAAATATCCAAGAAGTCTTTCCTGTCCTCTTGGAAACTGAGACAGCACTCCTCCAATTCTCACATTACTTGCATCTGTATCTAAGATGAACTCTACTTCTGGCAGTGGATACCCTAAAATTGGTGCTGTGATTAAATGCTTTTTTAAGGTCTCAAAGGCATTTTGGCAGTCTATATCCCAGCGGTATTCTCTTGCTTCCTCTGTAAGTCGCGTTAATGGTTTAGCGATATCTGCAAACTTCTTAATAAACCTCCGGTAATAAGTACATAGTCCAAGAAAGATTCTCACTTGATGTTCGTCAGTTGGTTGTGGCCATTACTTAATGAAATCGATTTTTCCCTTTTCCACGGCCACTTCTTCTTTACTGACTATATGACCCAGATAATTGACTTTACCTTGAAATAGCTGGCACTTTGAAAAACTGGACTTATGCGTCTGAACTGAGCAATACCATAAACATATACTCATTAAAAAAACACCTTTCACACGTGCTCAGAGGTCATAATTACAATGTAAAAATAAAATATTCTTTTCCTGCTGACGACTTTTTCGCTCTGAAATTAATTGTCCAGATTTTGAGAATAGCTGCCCTCTAATCATGAAATAATCTTCTTGCATTTAGACGCCGACAGTAATATCGTATCGAAATTTTTTAAAATTTTGTCAGTATATGACTTTGGCTAATAAAAAATATAACACTCATTGTTACGGACATCCCCTTAATAATTCAATTTTTTCCCCGTTATAATTTTAGTTAGCAGGAATCTAAATAAACAAATCTTATCGGCCTAAGACTAAACATTGTTTCCGCTGAGTGTGCGATGAGATCATTCGGTTAAACAAAATTTACTGAAATAGAGCGGCTAATATTATATCATATTATATCATTATAATGTGGATAATATTATATCATTTATGGATAATAAAAAGTAACGAGACAAATTAAAATAGACAAAAATAAAATAAAAAAAAGGTTGTTTTCCTAAGAGTTCCAGTTATCGTGCATCCATGATCGTTCAGAAGTTTATCCACTAAAAGAGTGCTTTTAAAATATATCCATCGTTACATTGTTTCCATTTTTGTCGTATAAAACATTTTAGCGTCAGCTATAGACTATATCTTCAAGTCATAGCTATTTGATTCTAATGGTGTATATACTCTGAATCCGCATTGACCTCTAAATACCCATAACATCTTAATAACTATGGTGCACTGTGAAATAGAGAAGTACTTCGGTAAATTTACGTTAAACTTTTATCAGCAATATGGAATAATCCGCATAAGGTTTTCAGTGAATCTATATATTTGGCCTTAGCCTTGCTGTCCTGTTGAATTCAGAATATTGCTTTAATTCAGCTTTTAATCCTGGCAATTGGGTAACAAAATTGTCAGCACCGGTTCGCGCGTTTTTACGTTGATCGAAATGTTTCTTCCATCGAGAACCCTCACGTCCAACCAAACAAGGTTCACGGGCCGTTCCCCTAACTGTTGAAACAGAGGCCACGGCATCATTGGACACATCTTGTTCCGCATCACTATTCTCAAATTGAACTTCAAGTGATCGTCATCTAAGCTGGAATCACTATTCTCTGCTATATCGAATGAAACTTCGTCAAAAGCCGTCTAAGTGTCTCTTGTTCAGCTTCATAACTGCACGTAGCCATTTTCTGAAAGCAAAATGTGAAATGAAACTACAAAGCAATCTCAGCATAATTATTACATACAAAAAAAGTAAATAAAAGAGAACCACAAGAAAACATGAATAAAAATACACGTACACAAATACCTTGCTTTTTATCAATAAAACAAATTAATCTTACTCTGTTATTCAGACGAATTTAATAACACCAAAACTAACATCGATCTCTGAGACAAAACTTGCCGATAATTTCATAAGCATCATCTTCTTCTGCGTTTTTTTTGGGTTTCGATTGTATAATCATTTATTCCGTACATGTAAGGTAATGCCCGTCTTGCTAATGCTCTGCTAATTGACAGCTGGTTGATACTGAATGGTCACCTTTTCCATTTTTTATTTCTTCTTCCTGTGATAGAGAGGGAAAAAGTGTTACATATATTTAAGGTTAGATCAGATTTTTCTCGTTTGGGGGTAGTAACAAAATAACAGAAATTAATATCTTTTAAAGCAAAGTAGTTAGAATATACCATTAAATTCGATCATATTATAGTGCAGTAAAAGAAAAATATTAAATGTAAAATATGAAAATAAAAAAATACTTTCCCAAACAGGTAGTTTTCAAAAATTTTCACATTAGGTTTGTGGGTAATGCTACCTTCGCTTAGGATTAAGGATTTTAAGGACGTAAATTTTTGTATATTGGGAGATTTCTAGTATTTTCTGAATTCATTCATTTCTAATTTTGACAAGTAAAAATTTTTTTATAGTTCTATTTGAAAGAATGTGATAAAATTGATTATTTTTATAACTTTATCAGAGGGTTTATATTGAGTACAATGTAAAGATATTGGACTCTGTGTGTTGGTTTATGGAATATTCAAAGAAGATATGGATCACTGTTCCAATGGTTCCGCATTCACATATCGGTGTTTCTGTTTTACCTATTATTTTACCTATTTTGTAGAGATAACAAGAGGTTTTACAATGTCCACTACGTAAACGATTAATATTTATTATAGTATTTATGTCCATATACCCAGTTTAGTATTGCCCAAAATCGGTATTGGTCTTGTTCTTGCGTTTTCGCAAGACCAAGACCAAGACCGCCTAATTTTAGCAAGATTAAGACTAACCGTGCAAGATTTAAGCAAGAACAAGACTAACGGCCGGTTTCCGAAACGTTATTCAAATCTCCTATCATGTAATCAAGTGTCATATTTGATCAACTGTTAACAAGCGACAGGTTTCCGAAACGAAAATTATGGTAAAATTAGGTGATCACCGATTATAGATTATTTGACATACGTATTTATATGGAAACTGTAGAATCGATTATAATCGTTTATTATTTCTGTACGAATTGTTCTTTATCTTGCTCTAAATTAAGAAAGTAATGTTGCTGTTTCACTCTACAGTCATTTCTGTTTATGTGTAATCTGCATTCTGAAAATCAACAAACAAAACATAACCTAACTATTAATTTTGTGTCGTTTGTTAATGTTGGCCAATTTGTCATTTATCAATCATCATCATATTTAATATTAAATATTAGTAAATTGTTTACCTTTGTAACAATATTTTTGAGTTCTTTCTAAACAACAGCTTTTTATAAAACACCTTAGGTTTATGTATTTACAACGTAACCAAAGATTTTATTTTATTTACTTACAACCATTGATACATAACCAAAGATTATAAGATTAATCGTCCAAAAATCTCAGATTACCTGACAAGCTAGTATGACAGTTGTTTGACATAGATAAAACGATAATTAGCGTTTCGGAAACCCAAAATACTTCTGACAGGCTGTTAATCATCGATTATTTGTTTGCTAGATTAGTTAATATGTGTTATGTGATTGAAGTTTGATCGATGTTTCTGCAACTCAAAATGCATTTAATCGACTGTTAACAGTAGATTACCTAATTTTGATAATGATCAGCCTTTCGGAAACCGGCTGTAAGTCTGCGAGACTCTTGCGTCTTGCAGTTAGGACTGAGTGGTTCGAGTATATCCTTAAAGACTCTATGAGATGCAAAAAAACATGTAATAAAAATTTGAAAACCTGGACTTATGCGTCTGAACTGAACAATACCATAAACATATACTCATTAAAAAAACACATTTGACACGTGCTCAGAGGTCATAATAACAATGTAAAAATAAAATATTGTTTTCCAGCAGACGACTTTTTTGCTCTGAAATTTATTGTCCAGATTTTGAGAATAGCTGCCCTCTAATCATAAAATAATCTTCTTGCATTTCGACGCCGGCAGTAATATCGTATCGACATTTTTTAAAATTATGTCAGTATATTACTTTAGCTAATAAAAAATATAACACTCATTGTTACGGACATCCGCTTAATAATTCAATTTTTTCCCCATTATAATTTAGTTAGGAGGAATCTAAATAAACAAATCTTATCGGCCTAAGACTAAACATTGTTTCTGCTGAGTGTGCGATGAGATGGTTCGATAAAACAAAATTTACTGAAATAGCGCGTCTAATATTAAATAATATAATATTATATCATTTATAGATAATAAAAAGTAACGAGACAAATTAATAACAAATAATGTCGCCTACCGCGTAAACAAAATACCGAAATATTTAGAATAACGAAGTAACGATATATAATTCTCGGTATCTTATTAGATGCTTAGGTATTGGATAGTAAAGGACATGAAGTAACTAGTAGTAGTTACTTTTTCGACATCACTAAACTTCATTCTCAATTGAAGTTTACAATTTGACATGAGGGACAAAGATTCAAATAGATCTTGTCGAAGTAGTGAGCGTTATAATTATAGATCTAAAATACCTAAAGGCAAATTTGATGAGTTTTTCGAAATAATTTCTTGCATCCCAAATTGCTTTGTGTAAATTGTGCCTACATAGACAGTTTAAATGAAAATTAAAAACAGAGACACGTCAGGTTTAAGGAAGCGTCTAATATCTTTTACAAAAGGATTTAAAAATATTTATTCCTGTAAAACCAAAATTCAGTTAAGATACCACAAGCTTTTAATTAAACACTGGAAAAAGTGGACATGTAAAAAAGTATACTTATTACCTTATTACCAATTTCATATATTTTGTACCTACTACTTTATTTTGGTAAATTAATGTATTTATTAAGTAGGTATTTCCTTAATTTAAAATAAATTCAGTTCATTATCATTTCTTTTCTATCTTTTCTTTATTTTTTTCAAGTTAGTTTTTTATATAAAAGTAGAGCTAAGATTGTTAACAACATTATAATGCTTTAATAAAAGGATTATAGTTTGTTATCTTATTACTAAAGAATCTGCGCCCTTGATACATATATGTGGATTTTTTGCCACATACCAATCTTTTTTAATATTTCCATTTGATATATGGTGGAGGATCCATCAATCTCTTTCTAGGCAGATAATGTTCTTTAAAATACAGTCAAGTTTATGTTATTAATTTTTTTTTCTGTTTGAACCATATTCAACACTTCAACACATGTAAGCTTATTAAATGCAAAAGTTTATTAATAAACAGATTTACATCAGTTAAGCATAGTAGATAGCTGAGTTAGTTAGAGCATAGGCACGGATCGCTTAGATCGTGGCTTCAAACCCTACCCGTTGTCAGTTGTTTAAACATTTATTATTTGGTTGGTCTTTATTATGGCTGTGTTAATTCACGCTTAAAATGAACTTTCTCTGTTACGTTGTTCTAAGATCTAAAGTAAAGTTTAATAAATAGCGATAAGCTAAGGGGTAACTGCAAGACTTGCAAGACCAAGACCAAGACCGGGAGTGTAATAACAAGACCAAATGTATTGTTGCAAGACCAAGACCAAGACTGTCTAAGTCTCGTCTTGTTCTTGCATTTGGACAACAGTAACCCACTTGGAGTACCATGGTTTCATGGGAAAATCATACTGCAATCTACAATAGTTTGGATCTTTATTTTTCCTGACACTGAAGACTCAAACTTAAACACTAAACACAGACGCTTTAACTTTAGTCAGGCAGCTATTGACGGCTGCGAAGATACATTACGAACGAACGTTTCGGATATTCAAATCATGAATGTGTTGCTTGTGTGAGTCCATTTCAAATAGGTAAAGAAATAATAAATAAGACTTACTCACAATCAATTTAATTTAACTATCAGACGACCGGTTTCGCTTTCTACAATATGCAAAGCATCCTCAGGTCTCGATACAAAGTTAAACAAATGCTGAAATGATAAAAAACCCATATTAATAGATTAATAATAAAAACTCTAATAAAGATACAAAGTAGATGTTGTAAATTACAATAATTATGCCAATATTGCATGTCTGTGGTTTTATTTAAAAGAGTAAGTTGAATAAAAAGTATAAAAGTTTTAAAAGTTTAAACAGACAAGGTAAGGCCCACAAATTGTTATAAAATAGTCTATTAGATTGTAATAAATTAATAAATGAGCAAATAAATAAAATAAACATTACTTACATGCCGGTACTCTATTAATTGATGGATGGTAGAACATGGTTGAAATTACTATGTATTGCTGAATGGAGATATCAATTCTGTTATTGCAGTGTTTGACAGTAAACGGGAAGTTCTTGAGGAGATAGATTTGATCCAATGAAGAAGAGATATGTGTGTGATTGTTAAATGAAAGTGATGTAATATACCATTGTATTATTAAAAGTTATTTATACTTATTCGAGAGATATATTTATGAAGTGTGTGTTATTTATTAAGTAATTGTTTTATAAAGTGACAGTTTTATGACAATGAATAAGTTTAGATGTAAAAAATTGTGTGGGTGTGCAATTATTTTTCAACTTGTAGTTATCAAATTACTTTGATAAAGTTCTATTGGCAATTAGTAAATTATTGAAAAGTCAAGTAAATAAAATGTTAGAATAAAAACAATTAAGGACAATTTAAACACACTAAAACAGAAAACACTTAAAAAGGACGAAACAAACATTAAATTTAAAAGGGGGAAGGACTTTATTGCACTACATCTCAGTCTTGGGCACAATGAGTTTTCTTATGTTTTACCTATTAGATTTTAGTGGTAAATTTGACAGATGTAGGTTAGCATGTGACAGTTCTTCTTTTGTTTTTCAATACTGCAAGTTATCTAGTTTTATGAAATATGCTGTTATTAATAAATGTCTATAAATTGTTTCAATTAAGATATCAAAAGTAAATTGATATGTTTAATATTGGCATACTTTAACAATCTTTAATTAGTCAAATTTATTGTAACAATACGGATAATTAAAATACATCCTACAATATAACTAACTCAGTCTAATGTCCAAATTACTGAACAAATTAAAGTAATTCTTTGGCAACTGAACATGTACATTTTATAATTAAATGTGTAATAAGTTTACAAAGTTTTTTATTTTTATTTGAAATTTTTGTAGGTGTGAGTTATCTGTCATGGTGTTTTTCCGGTTCCGGTTCCAACTGTCAGATATTAGAACTACCAACTAATTATTGAAGGCTTTATAATTCAGTCAATTTCTTGAGCCCATAAATTAATTACCATCAATAATTATCCATTTGTTGCTTTGGTTACATATTAGTATGTTAGATATTAATATATTAATATATCAGAATTTGAATTAAATATCTCAAATATTTAAAAAACACCATGACAGATAACTCACACCTACAAAAATTTCAAATAAAAATAAAAAACTTTGTAAACTTATTATACATTTGATTATAAAATGTACATGTTCAGTTGCCAAAGAATTACTTTAATTTGTTCAGTAATTTGGACATTAGACTGAGTTAGTTATATTGTAGGATGTATTATAATTATCCGTATTGTTACATTAAATTTGATTAATTAAAGATTGCTAAAGTATGCCAATATTAAACACATCAATTTACTTTTGATATCTTAATTAAAACAATTTATAGACATTCATTAATAACAGCATATTTCATAAAACTAGATAACTTAACTTGCAGTATTGAGAAACAGAAGAAGAACTGTCACATGCTAACCTACATCTGTCAAATTTACCACTAAAATCTAATAGATAAAACATAAAAAAACTCATTGTGCCCAAGACTGAGATGTAGTGCATTAAAGACCTTCCCCCTTTTAAATTTAATGTTTGTTTCGTCCCTTCTAAGTCTGTTTTAGTGTGTTTAAATTGTCCTTAATTGTTTTTATTCTAATATTTTATTTACTTGACTTTTCAATAATTTACTAATTGCCAATAGAACTTTATCAAAGTAATTTGATAACTACAAGTTGAAAAATAATTGCACACCCACACAATTTTTTACATCTAAACTTATTCATTTTCATAAAACTGTCACCGTCATAAAACAATTACTCAATAAATAACACACACTTCATAAATATATCCCTCCAATAAGTATAAATAACTTTTAATAATACAATGGTATATTACATTACTTTCATTTAACAAACAATCACACACATATCTCTTCTTCATTGGATCAAATCTATCTCCTCAAGAACTTCCCGTTTACTGTCAAACAACTGCAATAACAGAATTGATTTCTCCATTCAACAATACATAGTAATTTCAAAAATGTTCTACCATCCATCAATTAATAGAGTACCGGCACGTAAGTAATGTTTATTTTATTTATTTGCTCATTTATTAATTTATTACAATCTAATAGACTATTTTATAACAATTTGTAGGCCTTACCTTGTCTGTTTAAACTTTTAAAACTTTTATACTTTTTATTCAACTTACTCCTTTAAATAAAACCACAGACATGTAATATTGGCATAATTATTGTAATTTACAACATCTACTTTGTTTATCTTTATTATGGTTTTTATTATTAATCTATTAATATGGGTTTTTATCATTTCAGCATTTGTTTAACTTTGTATCGAGACCTGAGGATGCTTTGCATATTGTAGAAAGCGAAACCGGTCGTCTGATAGTTAAATTAAATTGATTGTGAGTAAGTCTTATTTATTATTTCTTTACCTATTTGTTTCGGATATTATGGTAAAAACTCGAAGTGGTCCGCCTCACAGACCGAATGTTATTCACGGAAGGTTAAACGAAAGTGTACATTGGTTTGATGGTGTCTTAACATAATTAAGCATTTCAGGATCTTCTTCTATGACAAGATTTTGCAGAATGTTTTTACAGAATAAAAATTTGAAATATCTATTTACGACTAGTTCACAGAACAAATAATAATCTATGTAATTTAAAATAATCCCATTTATTGCATGCAAGAATATTATAAATTCTGCAATCTTCTCAAAATTTTAAACGCTATAAACTATCCTTTTTTTTACCTATTTTATACTTTCTATCATAAATCAATATTCGATGATTTTTCTTATTTATAAAATCGAATTAAACCGTTTATCTGCAGTTTAAGAAGAGTCCATTAGCTTTTCAAATAAACCAGCCGCATAATACGTCCTATCTTACTCTCCAGAAATCACTTTTAGCGAATCGAGACGAAGCAGAAGGGAAAGATTTATTTTCGTGCGGTTTTTAATTCGTCCTTCTCCTTCAGCAATTTTCATCCGATATTCAATATCTTACGAACACCAATCTGATCTTAAAAGTAATTAAACGTCCCAAATGGAACAACTGATCTTGAAAGTATAATTATAACAATAAAGATGGAGAAACCACGTGGGGGAAACTGGAGTACTATTAATCATTCCAAAATTGTATCAAAAATTTGTTGATATTGTCCACAATATTTTAAAAGTATGCATAGAGCCATTGAAAAAAATCGTAATTAATTTAATATTGTTCTGAAACTGTTTTCTTTTTGCTGCATGTCTATGTTTATATGGGATTGAGCCACAATTGATTGTAATGAAAATTACGTTTAACCAAAACATTTTATGTTTCAATTTACTTTCCGGAAATCTTTCTCAAAAAAAGATTATTCAATAATTTTGTTACAAAACGGTGTCTAACCTTGTCAACAATTTTGACGGTTGTATATCGTCCTATATAAAAAATTGTATATTTGGTTTACCTCGTAGTTACTAACAGGTTGACTGCCAAGCGGAAGTACTTCATGTCACAATGATCTTATACGACCAATTTGATACGGTCTGTAATATAGTTCGTGTTTGGGCAGAAGCCATGTAGGGAAGCGGAGTTATTGCAGTATTTATAAAACTATAAAAAATATCCATTACAAACTAAAAGACATACGAAAGTTAAATAAGAAAATGAAAGAAATTAAAAATTATCGGTTAATTTTAGTGTTTGTTGAAACAATCTAAATAAAGGTACGGTTGACCTTCACAAGTGTCACAGTAAGTTACTACTTTTTTAATCCGATTTTTTGTTATGTTTCCCGAAATCTTCTCTTTATAACAACCTTCACAGTATTTCTTCATTTCATCATGTGATCCTTCTTTTTTCACCAAAGTATGAATTTGCATCGATCTCCTTGTAGTTCGTATTTGTTGTTGTTCCCTTTCTGAATCATTCTGTGACTTAATGTTGTCTTCATAAGTTAAGAGCGACTTTATTACATGCTCTCTAAATCCAGTTATTTTCATCTTTTTATCGGCTAGTTGATTGAAAATAATGTGAGAATTTACGAGTGATGTACCATGAAGAAATTCCACAACGAGCTTCCTGTACCATTTCAGTGACTTTTGTAGAGGTGAATTGAACCACCAGTTAGAAGAAGGGAATGAATCCAAAGAGTAGATTTTCGGGAAATCAATAAAAACTGTTTATTCGTTTTATTTAATTTTTTCTTATTTACTAATGACATCTACTATAAAGTACAGTTTATATAAGTTAATTTGGATTGAAGAAAAACCATCGAGTGATTTTCGTTATCTAGAAAGACGATAAAGAAAATTTTGGATTTATTCCTTTCTTACAACTTATATTTTTTTGACATGAATAAAGACACAAAATTGTATAAAAAAGCTTATTTTATTTAAAGTAACTTATAAAAAACAAACAAATACACAAAAAAAAAAACATTCCTAAACTACCCTTCTTCCTCAATAATATTATCTGATGCCGTAGTTGGCCATGTAAGAATGTTTTCATTCATTCATTCTTATTCATTGGTATTTTTGCCCTGTATGCTCTGGTAGTAGGCAATGAAGAGATCACCCCATTTTTTTAAGTAGAAACCTCTGTTTCAGAAAACCATCTATTTGTTCTGAAACTGTTACGTAGCCTTTATGGGAAGAAGAATACTCTAAATATCTATATTTGGATATCATAAATGTAGACGTTTTGTCATCCGACTTACACCTTTTTTTGTAATAATTTTTCCAAGTGTTTTAAAGTCGACTATGTCGTCTGAGGTGATTGTTGTTACCGAAAATCCTCTTGTTTTGGCAGTAGAGATCATTATGTTGTATTCCTCTGGTACGTAAATCCTATCTTTTCTCCTGATAAGTCTTTTTGCTGTTCTAAAATTTCGATCGCACTGTAAAAACGAATGTCCACGCACAGGAAAGTAATGATTTATCGAACCGTCCAGTCGAAACCAACATGAGCATGGACCGTATCAGGGTATTGTTTCTATTCTGTCCTCCGCATGCGTCACTAAACACGTGAAGTTCGTTTATAGCAGGATCCATATTCTGAATTGTCTTCCAAATTAGGCTACATACATCATCAGGTCCTCTTTTAGCTTCTCCTTCATGGTACGTGTAAAAATCTGCACAATTTGTTTTCAAATCGTGGACACAAAACACGTAAAGCCATAGTTTTCTGAGATAGAACATTTCCTGTACTGGTATTTTTTGAAGCGGAAGGTTTTGCATGTTGTCGAAAACAATAGCTCCGACATTTTCCTTTTCTTGACATAGTCTCAACACTTCTTGCTGCTTCAGGTAAAACTTTTTAGCTCGTCTCAGATGCACCATCTTTTCTGCAACTGCTTCACGCTTGGCGTTTTCTTTCAGCGTTTGACTTCTTATTTTAGCCTCAAGTTCTTCACAAGTTGAACAAACGTCAACCTGTGGTCTCCAAATCTTTAGCCATGGTTATTATTATAGTATTTTCTAAAAAAATCGTATTTAACGATGTTGGCATGTTCGGGATACTTTTTGCAAAAGAGTTCATGCATTATCTTCACATTGAGGTTAGCATCCAAATATTGAATTAATCTGGTGCTATAATGTGATTCTTTTAACGGAAATGATCGAATGTGATGATCGAACTACATTGTTATCTAAATTGTTGCCACGATTTAAATGAATACCACGGTGATCCACCGGTAATTTTCCTTCGGCAATAAGAGAAGTCAGTCGAAAAATTGCTTTATTTTTTATAGCATACGAGATTGAAAAGCTTGCCTACATACCTCAACTCTTGCAGAATTTATTTGGATAAAATAACGAAAAGTATTGTCACGCTTTTTGGGATTTTCATTTTTGGATCGTCTTCGAATAACTTTTGAGCAGTTTATGAGGCTCATAAGAAAAGTATCCTGTTCATTTTTTGGACGTCCACTGTACACACTTTGTAGAATCGTTTGCTTTTCTTCTAAACTAAACTTCTGTGTGCACCGTTTTTTACATGTACACTCACAACAGTATTTGATTTTGCCGGTACAATACGCCCTGTAGTTGAACTAGTATAGGTTTCACCGTGTAAACGATGTAATTTTTGTACCTCGTGTTTGTATAAATGTTTATTTCGTACACCCCGTTTTCTCTTCCGTGAAGTCGCCAAATCGCAAAAAATGTTTATGTTACTGTCCTCACTGCTATTACTATCACTACTACTAGACATTTTTCTGTTTAAAATATCAACAAACAAAACAAGAACGAGACTTACGTAGATGTCAACAGCAACTGAATTGTATTTTCATCACGGACAGTTACAGCATGTCGCCGTTTTCCGCCAAAAACACGTGACAAACAGATTAAACCGTAAGTTTGAAGAAAGAAATAATTTCCTTTGTTTATTCCCTTCTTAAAACTGTCGCACATTTAGTGTTGGAATATCTCCGTAACTTATACGGTGTTTATTCCCTACTTAGCGCGGACAGACGGGTCTTGCCTTAAAAGGTATATTTTTGTTAAAAAGTCGTTTCGCCATATTTTGGCGTTTATTCCCTTCTTCTAACTGGTGGTTCAATTATAACTTGCCATCTGGGCTAACTGGTAAATTGAGGACTTTGCCTTATTGTGTTCCATTACCGCCTGAGGTTCTATTCTATAATAAATAAAAGTGTATTTTTCAGAATATTATCTTGCTTATTGTGTAGGTATGAACTTCATGTAATCCTATGCAATTATTTACATCTGAAAATATATGAACATTATATATTGAAATTATATCTTACCTGAACGTTCATGGCTTTCCAAAAACATATCAACCATCATTTTACCGCGACTTCCCATTTTATTTTAAGAAATAAATGTTTTTACTATTATCTAACTCTTAAAATAACACGAGCACAATCAACTTTATTATCTTACTAGCAATCAAACCTGCACTGATAAAATATTGGTCAAAACAAGCAATCAGCAGAATAATACTCGACAAGTCTTACCATCAACAGAACGACCGCCTGACCGACCGCTTGGCACCAAGGAAATAAGTATGTCGCTACGCCCTGGCGGTCGTATTCGACCGCTGACATATTTTTTCAAAAATTGGGACTAATAAATAAAATTGGTGAAATATTAGTAATGGAAGTATTTCAGTTGGTTGACAGATGAACTTTTTTCAACTTAGCACCATGGACTTTTTTAAACATTTTTTGTGGCAGTCAACCTGTTAATCACCCTGTATAATTGGGCACATTATCCAAGCTTGAAAAATATAATTGCCTACATTTTTTCTAAACAACTTTTTTGGATATCCTGTACTATATTGGAATTATTGACCAATCTTGCTGTAAAAACTCACCCTGTATATAAGGTAATAAAATAATCTTTCTTTTATATATCTTCTTCTTCTCCTTTATAAGCAATTCTGCGTGTTCATTGGCGGATTAATACCTCTATGGAAGATTGTCACTACATCTTTTGCCCAGCTGTTCGAAACTTCTACATATATCTTGCTATTTTGACACCGGTTTCCATCATTTTGCTTATGTGGTTATTCCATTCTTTTTTTCCATTGTGTGTCCATTCATTTATACACTGTACGTTACATTTTTTTCTATTGTCTTGACTTTTTGATCTCTCAGTGTATTTCCAGTAATTCTTCTCATTACTCTCATCTCTGCCCTTTACAGTAGCCTTTGTGTTGTGTTTGTGTCATATCTTGTTTCTGACGCATATTTCAATATTGGTCTTACACTGACTTTATAGATTCCTAATTTTACCTCAGTGTTAATGTATCTATTTTGCCATATAATTTTATTAAAGCATCGTGCCAGTCTGTGTTATTCCAAGGTAAGATATTTCCATTACTTTTTCAATACTAATGCCATTTATTTCTAATTTCTATTTTACATCTGGTTGGTTTTTAGTTTGCTGATTACTATTGGTTTAGTTTTCTGAGATGAGATTGTCATAATAAATTATTTTGCTCTTACGTTAAATTTGTGGACCAGTCTTTGCGGACATCTTCATTTTGGACTATAAATATTGCATCGTCTTCGTAACAGAGTATTTATATTTGTTTGTTTCGCATTTTGAATCCTTTTCCTTCGTTAACACTTTTGATGATTTCATCCATGATCAAATTGAGCATGGGACTCAATGAATCCCCTTGCCTTATTCCGCTGAATATTTCTATATGTTTTGTTAGTTGTCCATCTATTCTAACTTCCATTTTGTTGTTTTGATAAATATTTTAGATGGTTTTTATAATATTTAAGGGAGCTTCTCTATTATACAGAAGATGGATTACTTCTGTCAATCAGACACAGAAATGCTGGTCTATTATACTCTAGTGATTTCTCAGTAATTTGCTTTATGCACGAACGAATATTACATCTGTATATGAACTTCCACTACGAAAATCATGTTATTCATCTGCTGAACTTATTCTTTGATTTATTATTATATACTTGTCAAATTTTAGTTGTAAGTTTTAGGGTAGTATTTAACAAGTTTATACCTCTGTAGTTTTCTGGCTGTTTTTATCTCCTTTTTAAATAGTAGAATTAGTTCGCTCGTTCTTCATTCTTCCGGTATTCTATTGTGTTTTATAATTTTATTAATTATTGTTGTTAATTGTTCTGTCATTTCTGTTCCACAATATTTCAGTTATTTGTTTGGTATCCCATTTTTATCTGCTGCTTTTCTGTTCTTCAGCTTTTTAAGTATTTTACAAAATTCATAGAGTTTTAGGTAGTAAATCCACGTATCCCTTTGTATATGTTTTGGTTCTATTAGTTCCTTCTTTGAGCTCTAATAAAGTACCATATTTCCTTTTGGAAACCATCAAAATAATGTCCTATTTCTTTCGAAAAGCATTACCAGTGGCCATTTTTCATTTTTCCTACAAGTGCATGTGTTTCGTTTCTATTTGTTTTGTAATTATGGTATGCCTATTGTGTTTTGGTTGACATGTATTTCAGTTAAGGTTTTTTGCTTTTCTTTACAGTTTTCCTTCACACTTCCTTATATATCCATAATAGAAATAGAAAGCATGTGCATATTAAGATAAAGAGTACAGCTAAACCTATTTTAATATCCACCACAAGATTAACAAATTTTTTCAAAACTGAAGTTGAAAAATTATTTTACTAGACCAATTTTACTTCATTTTTACTTTTGTAACGATATAGTGCATGATTACCAATTTATGTACCCGTTATCATCTTAACTAGTTATATTTAGTTAACTTGCTTTAGGTTTGCCTAACGTGGTATTTGGTGGCAAATATTTGTTAAAATGTAGACACCAATCTACAATTAAATTTCATACTTAAACTGCTTGAAACAAACCAAACAACGGTTCAGAATTTGAAAACAAAGTTAAAAGAACTAAGGAAAGAAGCATCTTTGTGGAGGAGTGCTTGTGTGTGTGTGTGTGTGTGTGTGTGTGTGGTGTGTGTGTGTGTATTTGTGTGTGTTTTAAAACCAATAATGCATGTGTATGACTACTTGTCGAATTGTATATTTCCAAGAGTGTGGAAGAAAGGTCTTCTTATGGTATGTTTGCTCAAGTTAATTGAAAAAATGTTCGAAGGTTTTTATTTAAAAGACTGCTGGGAGAGTAAAAGAGACTAGAAAACCTATCCGAGATACAGTATAGCTTTCAGCATTCTGAAGATAAGCTGAAAAAATAGCTTCAAAAATAGAGAGAGTGTATGTGTGCCACATATTATGGAACATTTAGTATGATAAAGGAATTAAAAGGAAGATACAAAGAAAGCTGTTGAGCAGATTTCACTGTGGATGAATGAGAAGGAAGTGGACCTGGCCACACAAAAACAGAAACTGCCTTGTTAGTAGGTCGGTGAATACTGAGAGTTCAGAGATCAGTATATCCGGATAAATATTATAAATAATGTCAAATCTTAATTTGAAATTACGACACAGTCTCGGGATGGCTGCACACTTTAAGAAAGTTGCTAAGAGAGCAGGAACAGATAAACCAGATGCTGCACATGTAATGCATACAGCACAAAACAGATAAACGTACCATATGGTGGTCGCCAACCTTTGGTAAAAGAAGCCGCATAAAGAAGAGGAAGGTAAACAGATAAAGAATGTTGCCGAATTTAAATAAGAGATTACCATACTTGATGGTGCATTCCAAACTTTTATATAAAAGGCATTAATGAAAGTTTTTGAGATTAATAAAATATGTCTCCAAAATTCCAGTCCAGAGTCCAGAAAAATACATCTCTCAGGATTTGTACTGGTCAGCGTACTACTTTAACATATGCAGTGACAATGTTAGCTGTGGTAACACCAATAGATCTGATTTCTCAGCAAATGATCAATAACTGGAGACAACAAAGACGTCAGACAAAGCTAATGATTAATGAATGACAGCGAAAACGGATGAAGAAGAGCAAGAAAACTCACTAAAACCAGAATATCAGCAAGTTGTGGATTGACCATAAGTACAAAGAGATATACTATTATCTGACTCAGGTGTTCACGCGGTATGTTTGTTTGGATTCATAACTGAAAAGGATTAGCAAATAGAAGACTGATGTATGTGTGTATTGTTAAGGAGGTTAAGAAGTTCCTAGGAATAGATAAGATAAAGACGAAAGTTTTATTATGAAAGGCTCAATCTTGAAATTAAAGAAATAGTGATATGACCTAAGATAACTATGGACAAAATTAAACGAGCATTAAGATTACTGTTTGGGAAAGTATGTGCGAATTCATTTCATAATTTTACAGTAATTATTTTTTCTGTTACGGTACTGTAATGTGATCTAATCTGGTGCTGTATTTTAAAAGACCTTTTTGAAATATATTGTTTCCTGTTGTCTCATAAAAGTTAAACTGGGTATCTCATTTATCATGTTGTGAATACGGAGAATTTGGCTTCTCTTTTGTATGGTTCAAAAATATACACACAAGTGTCGTGTTACCATCACAATTAGCTAAAATTATCGGAAAGGTCGCAATACAATGGAATGATTTATTGATACACCCTCTGGGACCACCGGTTAGAGGGTTTCTTCTTAGCTCTGACCATATCAACGCATTCTCAATTCTCACTTCTTCGTAAGACAACGATCGATCGACACGCATCTAGTTCCGGACGGTTCTCGTGCTAAGCCTCGGGCGACGGCGACGCTAGCGTAGGTACCACCGACCAACTCTTCAGCCTGGTACGAACTCATCAGTAGAACCAAAGGGTAAGCCTTATAATTCTTTGTACAAAACATTGACAATGAGTAAACCAGTTGATTTTATAACTTATTCGTAATTTATAGTTGCTATTTTCACCAATTTTGTGTACCAACTACTATTGCATTTTTCGTTATAATTATTTATCTGATATAATTTAACCAGCGACCTCTCAAGTTTAATCCTAAACAATTACCAAACACAAGAAATGCGACAGGTTTGGATGAAATAATAGTGAAATAATAAATATGTTTAAAAGTTTATGTAAAAGATCACTTCTTCATTTTTTTAATTAAATTTATGAAACTGGCTATATATCAACGAATTGGTTGCTGTCGACTTTTGTGACGATACGTAAAAAAGCAAATGTGAAAAGGTGTAGTGACTACGGAACCATCAGCTTGATGAGCTATGGTTTTAAAAATATTTCATTGAATTTTGCACTCAAGGATGTACCAAAAAATAGAAGAACAACTTTATTGACTTTGAGAATGTCTTCGATCGAGTAAAATATACTGAAATTATAGCCATTCTTTAACAGGTAAGTATTGATTATAACTATGTACATATCATTAAAAATCTGCATATATGCAAATAAGTTGGGTAGATAGAGTTCGTAACAAGGTTGTTTTGCAGCTGATGGAAAAGGTTACGGAAGTGGTCAAAACAGTCAAGCATCGCAAACTGGAATATCTTTGCCATGTTATGCATCACCCAGACAGGTATAATATACCACATTTAATAATAAAAGGAAAGGTAGATGGAAGAAGAACCCAGGTCTAAGATAAACGTCATGGCTTAAAAACTTAAGAGAATGGTTTAACAGATCCTCTGCATCCATTTTCCGAGCTGCCTTTAACAAAATTAGTATAGCCAATTTGATAGCTAATGCACGATAATCAAACAAGTCACAAGAAGAAGGAGAAAGAAATTTTATAAAATTTTAGGTAGGAAGATCACACTACAGCTGTGAGCTGAGTTAATAAAAAAAATGAACAATAAATGCATGTACCATAAATTAGAACGCGTAGATGGATAAACAAGGAAGAAGAAAAAGAAGAATAGAGGAGTCGACGCTGCATATAAATGAAGGCAAAAATGATAATAATAATAATAATAATAATAATTGAGGAGGCGGGCCCCTGTCATACAATCAGCTACAGCCAACAACAACAACAACAACCACAAGTGAGCCAAACAACAACAAGAGCTCCACTCGCTGAAGGTGCTGCGCTGGAACATCAGCCGGCGCTCACTCAAGCGGGACGACCGAGGCAGCGTATGAAGTGGACAGTGTCCATAAACGAAAATATTTTGCGCTTTTATTATAAGGTGACAAACCTCGGTCAAGAAACAATCGGCTATCGACAACAACTGTATGCCGAATTTTGCAGGGAGTACCCAGAAATCCAAGTATCTGAACAAAGAGTAGCAGATCAATACCGGGTAATTTTAAGAAACAATCTTATTCCAGAGAATAGACGCGACACCATCAGACGCGAAATCGAACGGGAGATTCATAACCAAGAGCAAGTTGCAGACCAAGTCCCTAATGAAATCCCTAATGAGCAGATTCCTGAGATTCTCATACAAGAAACTCAACCTAATAATACACAGCAGGACAATAACGAGTTGCACGATAGTCTGGCAAACGAAATGGCGCGCGCCGTACAAGAGTTTAGTGGAACAAACCCACTTAGCAGACCACCGCTACCAAAAATAAACTCTTCCAAGAAACTAGGAGCGCTGTTACAAATCGTGAATACTGAAGTCCTACCCAATTATATCACAGAAGCCCATACATTGGAATATTTGCATATGCTGATTTACTGTGCAGCAACAGCAATTGCTAATGTTATGGGCATTAAGATCAGAACACGACGGGGGTACCAACATCGGAAGGACTGGTAACAGAATAGCACCCTGGGAAAAACGACTGCTGAAGAAGATCGAATTACTGCGTAGGGACATTGGACAAATAACAGAGTACATAAGAGGAGTAAGAAGTAGAAAAATCATCAAAAGAGCTGAAGAAATACAGTTTAACACTCTAAGACACTCACGATATGATCCAGAAAACAACACACCTCAACAATGCCTGGACACATTAAAACAAAAACTATCTGTTTACTCAGGCCGCCTGAGAAGATACAAAGTTAGTAACAACCGGAAATGCGACAATATACTTTTTGAGCAAGCAGAGAAAACTTTCTATAGGAAACTTAATTCCACTGTATAAAACGCAAATAAATCCTACCCAAGCCAAGAAGAAATTCATGAGTTTTGGGGAAACCAACTTTCGACGCCAGCTACCCATAACAACAAAGCTGGATGGATTGAAGACACCACGAACAAATGTCAACACTACAGGAATATTCCTTATGAACCTTTCACCACTGAAGAAGTCTCGAACATTATCAAAGAGCTTCATAACTGGAAATCTCCTGGACCGGACGGAGTTCAAAACTTCTGGCTAAAGAAGTTTTGGAGTGTTCATGAGCTTTTAACAGTATTTATTAATAATATTATTTCTAATTCACAGGAAATACCATCATTCCTTACTCAGGGAACCACTTATCTAATACCGAAGGATCAAAATAACACCCAAGATCCAGCCAAGTACCGCCCAATTACTTGTCTTCCAACTTTGTACAAATTGGTCACATCCTGTGTGGCCGGCGTATCTACCAACACTGTGCTCTGAACAATATCATAGAGCCCCAACAGAAAGGATGCGCTAAGGGCTCCATGGGATGCAAAGAACAACTTATTATCGACTCAGTCATTTCTAACCAGGCATACACCAAAAAAAGAAACCTTTTTACTGCCTTCATTGACTACAAGAAGGCTTTTGATTCAGTGCCGCATGAATGGCTTATAGATATATTGAAAATATATAAAGTCGATGATAATCTCGTGACCTTTTTGAAGCATATAATGGCAGAGTGGAAGACTAAAATTCACCTTCAAATACCTGGTGAAATTAATATCGAAACTGAAGATATCCCTATTAACCGGGGCCTTTTCCAAGGGGACTCGTTGAGTCCACTTTGGTTCTGCCTAGCGATGAACCCACTATCTCAGCTGCTGAACTCTACTGAATCAGGATTTAGCATCAAAAATAACAACACCGTTGTAGCGAAACTTAATCATCTGTTGTATATGGATGATTTAAAATTATTGGCTTCCACCCGAAATCACCTAGATGAGATGCTAAAAACTGTAGAAAATTTCTCAAATGACATCAGTATGCATTTTGGACTAGACAAGTGCCGTATACTAAATATAGTCAGAGGAAAGGTTCAGCCTGGAGGTTTCGATATGCAAGATGGCCAAAACATCGAGGCAATGGGTGAAAATGATATGTACAAATATCTCGGAGTAAAACAGGCACGTAAAATTGACCATAAACAAATGAAAACGGAACTAACTTCGGAGTTCGTGCGAAGAGTAAGACAACTAAATCGGTCATATCTTAATAGTAAAAATTTGTTTAAGGCATTAAATACGTACGCCTGTTCTGCACTGAGCTACTCATTTGGTATTATAAAGTGGTCAAAAACGGATATAGAGGGTCTTCAGCGGAAAGTAAGAACACTTCTCACAAAGGCGCAAAAACATCATCCGCGTAGTGCAGTAGAGAGAACAACATTGCCGCGGTATCAAGGGGGAAGAGGACTTATGGATATAGGTGAGCAATTAGATAAACAAATTGCTAATCTAAGACTTTATTTTCAGGTACAGGCTGAGACATCTACTTTACATCGAGCAATTTGCGCAGTAGATGATACGACGCCGCTTAAACTGAGGGAACAAGAAATGCGCATAAACCACCTGACTCAGCAAGAAAAAATGCGCACCTGGATGAGTAAACCTCTGCATGGGCGACATCTCAATGAGATCAACCAAGAATATGTCGACAATACAGCGTCGAACTATTGGTTGACATCAGGAAAGATGTTCCCCGAGACTGAGGGTTTCCTACTTGCCATTCAGGATCAGGTTATTCCAACTAAAAATTACCTGAAGTATATTGTTAAAGATCCTCAAGTCCAAAATGACAAATGCGATATGGATGCCAAGCCCAAAAAACCATCCAACATCTTACCGGTGGCTGCCAGGCATTTGTCGGTACTGATTATAAAGAACGCCATGACTCAGTAGGAAAGATTATTCACCAAGAACTAGCTGACAAACTGGGACTTCTCCATACCGACCATCTTCCTTATTATCAATACGCTCCTGATAGAATGCTTGAAAATGACAACTACAAGCTATACTGGGACCGCACTGTGCTTACAGACCAACCAGTGGCCCATAATAGACCGGATCTCATACTAGTTAATAAACTTACTAGACAAACAACACTTATTGATGTGGCGATACCCAACACCAATAATTTAGTTGTTAAATACAACGAAAAGATCGCCAAGTACAGAGATCTAGAAATACAAATCAGGAGACAATGGAGAATGGAAAGTACCCAGACACTACCTATTGTTCTATCTACTACTGGTGTTATTCCCAAAAACCTCCTAGCGAACATAAAACAGCTGGTCTAAATGAACATCTTTATAAGGCCATGCAGAAAGCTGTACTCCTCGCGACGTCCAGATGTGTACGAAAATTTCTGGGAGATACTCCAATATACCAAGTCACCTAGGGCTCGATAACATGGAAAGAGTCCCACCAGAGCTCAATCCTTTTGATACCGTAGGTATCTGGGATGAGTGAATTTTCCCCTTAGAGGGAGTGTGAGCCGTATGGCTAAATCTGGGATAATAATAATAATAAGTTTTAACACATTTTTCTCTTTTGTTTTCCATACTCTTCCACCAAACAAAATATTATCCGATCGACCCCACATTATTTCCAGCATATGGTCGCTAACGACGTAATCCATCAAACATTTTTTTATCTATAGAATACAAGAAAAAAAATCCTTTTTAAGATAGCAGAAATATATTTGATGGAACTAAAATTAGGGAAATAATTACACTTTTTTCTGAAGGGTTCCCGCATTATATGCGCTAACGATCTGAGATTTGTTCTTAGGTGTATTTAGAAAAAAACCGCAGATGTGCGCTAATTTTTGTCTTTTTAATGACAGTAAATGCTTGTAAAAGGTATATTTCTCGTAGCTCTGTGTAGATAAATATTTTTTTTAATAATTATCTATTTAATAGCATATTAAACATTAAAAAATTAAGAATAAAAAAACTAAGAAACTAACAAACACTCATTGCAAGGCCGGCAAATTAAATCTAACAACAAAAACTATCAACAGATATAAGTAGTAGATATAAGGTATAAAATACAATTGGAATGATAAGAGAAACGATTATTTAAATAAAAGAAAAGACAGTGAAGATTTGATTTCACGTATAGAAATAAGATTTCTTGGTTGACGAAACCAAACTTCAGATTTTTGCTTTAATGTGTGCCTTCTATAAATTTCAAGGCAAACGGATAATGAAAAAGATGAAAAGAAAGACATGTGGATACTAAAAATTCCAAATCCACAACATACCTTCTCATCTACGCAAAAATCTTTGGTGAACTGGTTTCTTGTACTCATAAAGTGTAAACGGAAATAAAATAAATGACAGTTAAGATTTAATTTCACATATAGTGACTCTGTATATTCAATTATACGTATTTCATCTTAACAGGACTCATGAGAGAGACTGGTACAGAACCTCTAAAAGCGAAATCAAATCTTTTCCGTCAAAAAAAACAATAATAAAGTGGCTTCAATATGGACGCTATAGCGACATCTGAGAATAAAACCATAAAGTAGAAATGAGAAGATTTCTTAGTTGACGAAACCAAACTTAATATTTTTGCTTTAACCTGTGCCTTCTATAAATTGCAAGGTAAACAGACGATGAAAAAGATGAAAAGAAAAATATGAGGAATCTAAAAATTGCATTTCACAATATATCTCCTCATCTGAAGTATGTTTTTGTCAACCAAGAAATCTTCGCATTTCTACTTTGTAATTATTTTATTCTTTATCTGTAATAAAAACAAAAATCTCGACTGTAAAGTACCCTGTAAGGATGACGAACTAGTGTATAGGGGAAGCAAAAGAAAATTATTTAAACAGTAGATGGGCAGAACTAGATCCCAATAATCTGAAGAGCAAATAAGCAACTTGAAAGATATATTAAAAGACCCAATTTTTTGTTTAATATCGACCTTATAGTCTTTAAAATATTTTCTTGGGTATATGTCAGGTTATATCGGTCTGGAATTAAAATAGTTCTGTTTTTTATTCACTTAATATTTCGCCAACCGATTATTTGCTTTATCAGAAGTGCTTTACAAATTTATTAAAACAAAGAGATAAGCAATATTACGATAAAATTACATAAATATGTACTTACAAGTTAGAGCTGTTCACAGAAAAGAGACATGATTAACATTAGTTTGGACAAATTTTTATATATATAAAAAAATAAGGTAGCAGGTGTATTGTAAATTAATATTGATTTAAATAAATTGCAGAATATTGCTGTAGATGCTACTTAGCTGATTCGTATCTGTTTTGTAATTTATTACATTTTGTGTTTTAGTAATATAACACATTTCCAGAAACAGCCTGTTTTTATAATTAGTTGATGTTTGTAGTATTGTAAAATTCGTATAGTCAAATTTGTGACCTGTGTTAATGAAGTGTTTGACAACAGCGCGAGTGTTAGTCACTGGCAGTCACTTTTGTGCTGGGTAATACGTTGATTTAACCATTGGCTTGTCTGTCCAATATAGCAACCTTCGCAGCCGAAACATGGTATTTTATAGATTGTATTGGTAGTATAATACATTTTTATGTTTTATCTTTGACACGAGAAAATAGACTTTTGTTACTAATATCGCTGTACTTACCAATTCTGATGTTATTGTATGGTTTGAAGAGGGCTGTAATTTTAGTTGTTAGATTATTAACGAAGGGCAATCTTTGATATGTAAAGTTTTGTGGAGAATCTTTATCCAATGGTCTAATTGTTTAAGGAGTGCCTAAAAAATCGTTTAATCCACTACACACTTTTTGTTGTTTTATGTGGAAATTGTTAGTCTAATTGTCAAAGTGTCAAACTAATATTAATCATGTCTCTTTTTTGTGAACAGTTCTACCTCTGTAAGTATATATTTATGTAATTTTATTGTAATGTTACTTATCTTCTTGTTTTAATAAATTTGTAAAGCACTTCTGATGAAGCCAATAATCAATTGGCGAAATAAAGTGACTAAAAAACAGAATTGTTCTAATTCCAAACCGATAGAACCTGACATATACCCAACAAATATTTTATATATATATATATATATATATATATATATATATATATATATATATATATATATAAGAAAAGGAAAAGAAGTCTTTGCTGACAACGTTAGAAAACGGAGCTTTGAGGTCTATTGGGATTTTCAGCGGTGAAATAAGTGTATTCTTTTAACTAAGTTTCAAGCTTTCGAAAATGTTTATTTTCATCATCAGGAAAAACTGAAATAAAGTTTGACTGTTAGTAAAGCATCCTCGAAAAATATAAAGTGTGTAAAGGTTGTAAAAACTTACGTTAGTGTAAAAGACCAAACTTGACAGTTTATTTTACTCTAGTTTAAAAGGCTAAGTGTGCCGGTCAACTGTGGAACGTTAGGTTAAGAATAGCTGCCATTCCTGGATATTGCAAATGACAGTACTTCTTCTTATTTTCTTTGTCTTATGTAGTACTACTACTATTACACATCAAAATTCACCAAACAGTTGTATTTAAGTTAAAAAAAAATTGTATAATGAGAACGAAACCTGGAAACTTTACAATGAATCAGTTATTGAAACATCATTGAATGGCGAATGTGTATCCAAATATAATAGGTAGGAGTAAATAGTGCTTAATTGGTTTATGTCACTCCTTTTGTTCATTGCGCTAGAATTTTGAGTGATGAATGCCATTTCTAAGAAAAGTCTGTTTTTATAATTGGAGTCTGTAGCTAAAAGTTTGACTGATTCATAATTCATTATATGATGTTGTTTCTTGACATGTTCTGCTAGGGCAGATCTTTCAGGATATAAATCTATATCAGATTTCACCAATTTAAAACTAGCCTTCAAAACCTCATTAACTGCAAGATCTATATTTTCTAAAGTTATAGATTAAACTGGCATTAAAGATCGTTCCAACGTAGTCTACCAGATTCCTTGCAATAACTGTAATTTAGTATATGTGGGACAAACTACACATAGCCTAGGTAGTCGCTTAATCAGTCACCGTAGCTACAGCAGACTACATATATCCTGAAAGATCTGCCCTAGCAGAACAATGTCATTAAAGAACATCATATAATGAATTATGAATCAGTCAAACTTTTAGCTACAGAGTATAATTATAAAAAAAGACTTTTCTTAGAAATGGCATTCATCGCTCAAAATTATAACGCAATGAACAAAAGGAGTGACATAAACCAATTAAGCACTATTTACTCCTACCTATTATATTTTTTGTAATTTGTAATTGTCTTTTTCTTATGTGTTAGAGTAAAATAATTGTCAAGTTTGGTCTTTTACACCATGCAATTTTTATATTTTTTAACAATTGACTCAATGAGTGGTGCGTGAATTTGTCACATGTGAGTAGAACATCCACGAAAGACAAATCTCAATAACGTAAGGTTTTACACCTTCTACACTTTTTATAGGTTTCGAGGATGCTTTTACTAACTGTCGCACTTTATTTCAGTTTTTCTTGATGATGAAAATAAACATTTTTGAAAGCTTGAAGCTTAGTTAAAAGCGCTTATTTCACCGCTGAAAATCCCAATAAACCTAAAAGCTTCGGTATATATATATATATATATATATATATATATATATATATATATAAATATATATATAATATATATATATAAAGGGCTAATAAACTAAGATGGGCAGGATATGTAATACGCAGCTATAACAATAACCTTATAAACAATGCCTTTTTGGGAAAAACCAGAAGACCTGTACGACAACCTAGAAAAAGCTGGTTCAGACAGAGAGGATCTAGAGAAAATAAGAATAAGACAATGGGAAATAGAGTACAGAACTGATAAGAGTGAAAAGTAATACTAAACATGACAAAGACTCAGTAAGAGATTTAATGCCTTTGATGATGATGATCCAATATAACAGGGCATGCAAAGGAGTCTCTTATATAAAAAATATCAAAAAGGACTCAATACTTGGAAAGTAATCAACAAAAGACTAATGACTGACAACCAAATCAAATAAAATGAATAAATGAATAAAATAAATGAATAAAATGAAACAGTATCGGCATTACACAAGATCGCTGACCCAACATATCCCTGTCTGACACCACGCTTAATAGAAGCTTTAGCTGTAAACTCTTAATCCACCTTAATACAAGCGGTCTGACTGTAGTAAAGATTTTTGAGCAATATAATGGCATACGTGTCCAGACCAACTGCGTCCAAGCGTTGAAATAGTAGTGTATGTAGTACTATACCAAAGGCTTTTTCGAAATGTATAAAACATACGTAAATATTTTTCCTAAACTCAATGCTTTTTGTAAGAGTATTCGCATGCAAAAAAGTGCCTTCTGAGTACCCATACCATTTCGCAAACGAAACTGCTTCTCACCTCTTATCCCCTCATAAAGTTTACATATGCGACAATGCAATACTTTCATAAACATTTTGAGCGTGTGACTCACTAAACTGATAAGTCGTTAGTCGCTACACTGTCTGGCAATCCTTGCGAATAGTTATAAATATTGATTATAATCAGTTGTCTGGTAGTTTACTGCTGCTTTATATCTTGATAAAAAAGGAGGAGATAAACGCAGTGTTACTAGTTGTAACAATTCTGCAGATATTTTGTTAGGACCAGAAGAACTTCTGATATTAGAATCGGTGGTTCAGTATCTCGATTAGATATTATTTCTTGGAATGATTCTTTGGTTATCTTTAAATAATTCTGTTATGTAATTTTCTTATTCGGTGCATCGCTTTTTTAATATCACTTAAAATTCCATCATCAGAGTGTTATAATATATTTTTCCTGTCAAAATTTTGCTTCTGCCTGTCAATTCTTTTAGTATTTTATAAAAATGGAAGCTGTGTCGTTGCTCCAGCATCTCAATTTCTAAACAGGATTTTTGTAGCCATCTATCTTTTGCAACTTTAATTCTTTTTCGGATTTCTTAATGTATTTCATTGTATTTTTCTCTATCTTTGGATTTGTACTGCCTTCGAACGTCCATTAGATCTCAGATGTCTTGTGTCATCCAGTCATTTTTAATTATTTTTTGTCTTAAAAGATTTTCTCGAGATGCAGTAATTATTGTTGTTTTCATTTGTTCCCATCAATCATCTGTCTTGTTAATACCTTCCAGTCTAATTTCGTAGAACTTATTGTTAATTTCTTAAAAAAAAACCTATTCAGAGTGCCCGGATCTTGCAGTGTATCTAAAGATGCATGTATAAAGACCTGCAAAGATAAAAAAAGACGATACAAACAATAGAGCAGTATAAAAACGAAGTATGTGAAATCGGCTTACGGTTGAAACAGGATTAAGACAAGGGTATCCGTTCTCTACTGATTTGTTGAGCTTGTTCTGGAAGCAATAAAGTAATATCAATATAGTAAGATTCAAACTGTCACACATTCCTATTATAATCAAATACTTTAAGTATGTTTTACGTTTGAAATGTTAAATTGCAATTCTTAAAACATTAAATAAAAACTTATGGGATCTACAGAGACACAATTTATTGAGAGTATATATGACTGTATATATAAACACTCGTTTTTGTATATACAGTTATACGTTTCTCCGTTTGGAATTTAAATGTTTTTTTATGTTTTTTTACAACGCAATTTTAAATCCTTATACAAAATAAAATTTGAAATACGTGAATTAAAACATTATAATTTTTTTCTGAATCGTTACAAAACCGCTGATCATTTTCCATTGTTAAAAGCAATGTATAGGATATGTAGATGACATAGTCCTCTTAAAAAGAACAAAAAAGAACTTAAAAAAATCATAGAAACTTTGAAGAAAGACAATTTGGTTGTTTCTAAATGACACACAAACAAAATATATGGATATATGTGAAGAGATAACAAAACACAATGAATTTATCACTTTAAAAACAGGCAGAAAAGATTACAAAATTAAAAATGTCAGTTGGTTTCAGTATTGGAAGTGATAAAATCGAATAAAGAAAAAAAAAGAAACAGAAAAGGGACTACTAAAAGGAAGCAGAGCAATAGGAGCATTAAACAAACTTTTCAAATCAAAAATGTATGTAAGGCAGCTAAATTGAAATATATAAAACAGCCATTCGAGCGGTGGCATTGTTTGTGAGATGTGGACAGTAAATAAGAAAGATGAAGTGAAAATCGGAATCTTTGAAAAGAAGTTGTTGCGAGGAACTTTCGGCGGCGTTAGGACAACAAAAGGAAACAAAACACATAAAGAAATAATGGAGACATATTGATAACCACTAATTAAACAAAAAGTCAAAGCAAAGAGAGTCAGAAGACTTAGTTAGCTCTTCAGCTTAACGGTAAGAGAAGAAATGAATTGCCGTATTATAAAATTTGGTGAACGCGCAATAAGCCACTTCTTGCTCTTGTCGTACAGTACATTTATATTATGTTATGTTGGTATGTTTATTTGTCAAAACTTTCCCCAAACTTTTTACCCATAAATCAATCAATTCAAACACTTCAAATTACAGTTTAAATTTAAATGTTTATTTATAAAATAAAAAGCAGACTAAAGCATAAAGGCGTGTATTGGCTCTCGCGTGCTCTAAACTGCTTACCTTCGCCGCATTTTTCTACGTAAATTTCGTTTGAGGTAGTTGATATACATGAGATTTTTAGTGAAACTAAATTTCGTCTGATATTACAAAGAAAATTGAACTTAAATTTGGTTGCCAAAGTTTGAAGTTTTCATAAAACAACGAGTAAACTTTGAGCTGGTAAAGTTTGATCGCTATTTTTATATTCCGAGACAGTACTGTGTGAAAATGTTATAGCTTTTGTTTGAGAAATATACGGCGTCAGGTCAGTTTGATGTCAAGGAATAATTTCTTGAACATAATTTTTTGACTCTATTTAAAACATGCTATGATAACAATACCAATGTTTTATCTTTTCTAGTTTTTGTAAAAAAAAGTTTTATCTTTCATTTTTTTTGTAAAGAGACCGATTTGTAAAAACCGGTTCGTATAGAAATGTTTAGTTATTATGCCTCAGTCTAATTGTATTCAGTGTAAGAAAATGCCTCGAGTTCGAAGACACCAAAATTACCACCATGTTAGTGATTTCGACAGGGGTAGAATTATTGCGTATAGAGATATGGGTTTGTCGTATCGCGAAATTGGCCATCACGGTAATTGTACGACAATGACGGTTATGCGTGTCTATGCTGTGTGAACAAACGAAGGTAGAGAAACACAAAGAAGATCAACTGGTCAACCGAGGCGTACCACAGAGCGTCAAGATAGGCGCTTTAGATAACTGGCTCTGCGAGACCGTTTTACTACTAAGCGTCAAATTTCTGACCAATGGTTTGAAGTAGTAGGCAGACCTGTTAGTATGCGTAGACTATACCATCATATTCGAGTCTTTGAACTGATTTTATTCCGCCCACGTCTAGTGGTTCCTTTAACTGTGGGACACTGTCATCGACGTAAGATGGTAAGACGCCACCATGGAGAGCGACGAGATATCTGGTTTGCTGATAAGAGGCATGTACACAGACAGTTGGAGTAATGGTTTGGGAGGCTATTACCTATGGTAGATCATCACTACTTGTGTTTATTCGAGGCAATATGACAGCTGCGCCTTATGTTGATGACATCTCCTCATAAGTTTACTGCCTTATCTCGACGGCCGTCGAGACATCCTTTTTCAGCAAGACAACGCGCGTTCCCATATTGCTCGTCAAACTATGGACTTTCTCCAAGAAGCTAGAGTTAATAGTTTGCCGTGGCCTCCCCGTGCTCCGGATTTCAATCCTATCGAACATGTATGGGAAATGATGAAAAGGAGACTGTCCACTTTGTACCATTCTCCACAGATTCTGGCACACTTAATGCATGAAGTTTAAGTTGCTTGTATGACTGTATTCAGCTACGAGTCGCCAAACACATTATTATTTTTTTTTTTAAATACTTGTTATTAAAAATTCTTGACAACGTTATCGCTTCATTCTTGATGTAAATCTACAATGTTGCCAAAAAATTAAGTTCATGAAATTATTCCTTTTGAGTACCCGCGTATATTATATATATATATATATATATATATATATATATATATATATGTTATATATAATATATGCATATATATAATATATATATATATATATATATATATTATTATATATATATATATATATATATATATATATATATATATATATATTGTATTGCAATCGGTTCATGAGTTTTTGAATATTAGCAACTAATCATAGCAACTAACTAATCAGCAATTAATCATAATCTGCGCTGTGCTGAATTCAAATTGAAATTAAAAGTAATAAAAACTCCAACAGCTCAGAAAAAACATAATAATCGACTCCTAAGAAATTCCGTAATAGCAAAATATAGATATAATGAATTCCGCCATGGTTACCATGCCAAAGAAGTAAAGAAGTTTTGAAATCAGAAAAATAGCCAGTAAAGAAAAAGGATTGGATAACTCATAACATACTAGACCTTCTTCAGCAAAGAAGAAATTGTAAAAATAAAGATGAGACTCGAAATAAAGAAATATATTGGCAAATAAGATACGACGTTAAGCGAGCAAAAGAGGACTGGATGGAACAGAAATGCCGTGAGATGGAAGAACTACAAAGAAAACAAGACGAGTTTAATATACACAAAAAACTTAAAGAAATTACCTACACTCAGAGAAAAAGAACTTCTCATTTTATAAGAAACTCCGAAGGTAAAATTATTCTCGACTTAAACGAAAAAAAGGAAGAATGGACTAACTACATAAAAGAGCGCTTCCTGGATACGAGGCCACCACTTAACACCACAAAGTATACGAAAACTGGTCGTGGTATTTTAAAAGGAAAAGTAAAGAAAGCCATCAAACAAAGCCAAAATGGGAAATTTCCAGGCCCTGACCAAATACCATCAGACTGGCTCAAACTTATAGACGACGACAAGGTCTATAACTAACAAACTAACAAACATTTATAACCACATATACGAAACTGGAACACTGCCACAATTATGGTTAGAGTCAACATTTATCCCACTTCCAAAAAAAACATAATACGTCATTATGTAAATATTTTAGACTAATTAGTCTTATGAGTCACTCTCTCAAGCTAATTCTTACGATAATTCCTAATAGAATCAAGCAAAAATGTGAAGACACAATCGAAAATAAACAATTTCGTTTCAGAAAAGAATTGGGAACAAGGAAAGCTTTGTTCTCAATGCTAACACTACTTCAATGATCATGGGAAGTGCAGAAATTAATTTATGTCTGTTTTATAGATTTTGAGAAGTCGTTTGATAGGGTTCAACATGGTAGGCTGTTTAAATATCTAGAAATGATTGGAATAGATGATAAAGACTTGAGACTTTTACAACATCTATATTGAAATCAAGAAGTTTCTATTCTGGTAGACGGCAAAGAAACAGACAAAATTTGTATTCCAAGAGGTGTTAGACAGGGTTGTGTGTTGACCCCAACTTTGTTTAACGTTTACTCAGAAATAATTTTTAACAAAGCCGGAATTCGAATCCGGTGAGAAACTATTAACAACATCAGATATGCAGATGACACCGCGGTCAGAATGATTCATGATTCATTCATTCTGTCTCCGGCTTCTATATAACATGTAGCTTCTACTTTTTTAAAAATTTTAAAGTGTTTGTTTGTCTTTGTGTATTGTATTGTTATGTCCAAATTTACATGTATTACATTTTGCTCATGTCGGATAGGCCACAACTGACGAAATGCCCCTGGGGATGATCTATTGATCGAAAGTACTTGGGCAAGATTTAATTAATTACTGTGTTCGATATTTGCCTTGTATACCATCAAAGTTTAATTATTTGAACATTCAACCTTATATTGATATCAATAAATACCGTCATATTCTCATTTTGTATCGACATCCCAACATTAAAAAATTCATATGTGCTTAAGCCAAACTGACTGGATTAATTTATATTTTTTATATTTTTTATAGACAATTAAATAAATAATACTAAAAACTATTGTTACTAGTTTTGCCTTCCACGTAAAGTAACTGCATATTCATTCATATATGTCCATTAATCAAACCAACATGACAATGACATATATAGTGACAATATAGTTATTTTTACTAAAAAATTTTAATATATTTATATAATGGTTTGTTTTATAAAGTACAATAATAACTGTAATCTCACGACTAGTAAGTAAGACAATTAACAATTTTAACTAGTTAATTTTTATATTTCTTTGTTATAGATGTCTTGAAAAAGAATTAAATAAAATTCGAAAGCTTGAGAATAAGTCAAAGAGTTTTCTTTGTCTTTTGGGCCAAATAGACTGACTGCATCCTCAAAAGTCATAACTTTATATATATATATATATATATATATAATATATATATATATATAGGTAGATAAACACCTCTCAAAGTATGTCCAACATGAAAACAAAAAGAACTTAATGTTTTGACAGTGGCGAATATAAATAAATTGAAATATTATTAAAGGAAAACAAAACAAAAGTTTTTCTTTACATCTCCCCCCACCCCCCTTGGAGAAGAAATTTTAAAACAAAAATTGAACATTCACTAAATATTTGTTTTCAATACTGGAGTAAGCTTAGTGATATGAAAGAAGTTTGATTCTGTTTTCCTATGCCCAGTATCAATTTCATAAATTGAATTGGAAATCCTTTTTATTATTTTGTATGGTCCAATCCTTAATTCACCTAACTTCTTTCTATTTAGGCGGTTACCGTTCTCCACATATACTAAATCCCCAATGTTTAAATCAATTTCCTTCCTATGTAAATCGAACTGCTTTTTATTATAATTATATGATTTTTTTGTATTTTCTAAGGCAATTGTTCTATCTAGTTCGAGATCAGCATCTGAAACTTCAGGTGATAATTCATGTGGCAGGATGCTTACATTTTCTCCTTCTATTAAATATTTTGGTGCAAATTTTTTGATAGTATGTTCAGTTTCATTATATTTCTCTACGCATTTTTGAGCAATTGTTGTCCATGCTGTTTTTCTGCCACCTTCATTTATTTTGCATTTAATTTTATTAACCAATGTTTGATTTAATCTTTCATTGATACCGTTTGAAAATGGTGCATCAACAGCAGTAAATATCATTTTGATATTATTGATCTGTAGGAAATTTTTGAATTCTTTTGAATTGATACCAGGATATTGATCGATCATAACAGTTTTAATTTTGTGATCTTGTGTTACCATTTTAATTATCTTTATGATGTCATCAGAGTTTTGTGTTTTTGATGTCAAACAATAGGCATATCTTGAGAAATGGTCTACTAATAGATGAAGATTTTTTTTGTTGAATGAGATCCTCCAAAACCACCAATGGTGTCAATGGAGACAATTTCAAATGGATATGTAGCTGGTCCTAATTGTGACATTAAACCATAGTTAGGTTTCCTTCTTGATTTATCTTTAATGCAGATATCACAGTTATCACATATTTTCTTAATGTTGGTAGTCATATTGTTGGCTGTATAAAATGGAGATATTTTATTTAACATCTGGTTTGTTCCTAAGTGACAGTAAGTATTGTGTACATTTTTTATCAATGTTTTACTTAAAGCCTCTGATAAAATAATTTTGTCTTTTCTGTTGGGTTTTTTATAATATATATCATTCTTGAAACTGTATTTAGTTTTATTATTTGCAGATCAATATTTGAGAGTTGGTCAATTTTTATATCTTCCAGATTGATCAGGTTTACTATTTTTAATACTTCATCTGTATTTTCCTGAGATTCTAAAACTGGATTTCTGCTTAAACAGTCTGCTTTCTGGTTATATTTTCCTGGATTATAATTTACTTTAAGTACTCAATATCATTATCAATAATTAAGTACTTTCAGTACTCAAGTCTCCCAATTCTTCATCTGTTCTAGCTTTTATGTTTAAATTTTCTAAAGGTTTGTGATCTGAATATACTATAAACTCTTTTCCAATGAGCAGATGTTGCCAATATTTTATAGCTTCTTTTATCGCTAGACATTCTAAATATATTGCCTTCTTTTTCTTTTGATTTTCCATTAATTTTTTCGAAAAATATGCCACTGGCTTGCTACATCCGTTTTCATCAATTTGCTTTTATACAGCTCCTCCTTTTATGCTGGCATCTGTATATATATTAATTGGTAAATCAGGGTTGAAAATCTTTAATTAAAGCTTATATTCTAATTTTACAAATTACAGGGAGAAGTAATAATGGCCAGACATTTAACAGTGATAAAATCAATGAATTGTCACTGTCAAAACACCTCACAAGTATGTCCAACATGAAAACAAAAAGAACTTAATGTTTTGACAGTGGCGTAACAAAATGAGAATATAAATAAATTGAAATATTATTAAAGGAAAACAAAACAATAGTTTTGCTTTACATGTATAATAAAAACAGTAGGAGGAGATAGATAAAGAGTGGTAAAGATATGTTTTTTTCTTGTTAGAGTGTGTTGATTGGTCAAGGAAAAGTTTTTAGGAAATGGTATCAAAGAAAACGAGAGGTTTGGGTTTTGGAAGGAGGTAATTTAAAAGGTAAAGTTCGATCCGAGTTTTGGAAGCGAAAGGTTGTTTTAATTTATTTCGTAAAATTATTAAAGTATAATTAATTTTGGTGTTTGCCAGTAAAAACTAAAAAGTGAAAAAGTTGTTAAGTTTTTGGTAGCAGCCACGCAGTGCAAGCAGATATTTTCAAACAAATTGTTAGTTCTTTTTTATTAAATATAACAAATTATCTGAGACGAGGCTGTCGATTAGCGGGGTTAAGACGAAGAAGTCCTGCCAAATTACGCACTCATTCAGCCAATTGTTACGATTTTAAATGTTATGGCATATAGAACTGTAAATATTTTATGACTAATTCTTTTATTGATTCTCGTAATTTCTAGGTCAAAAATCTACCTGAATCGAATGTTCTGGGGGCGACAAGCCGATAAAGAACATGTTTTGAGACCAGTCGCCGCCGTGTCTACATCGAGAACAGCATGGTATTTTCTACACCTTTCTGTTTACCGGCTTGGAATTATATAAATAAGGGAAACTTTCATTAAGGAGTCAGTCATAAGAAGATCGGTAAACGCGGTTTACTTGTACGAAACGTGAAATAAATACATTTGTAAAATTATTTAATAAATTAGTAATTAGCTATCGTGAGTTTTAATAAATTAGAATATAGACAATAAATTAGAATAAAGACAAATAAATTAGAACAATATAAATAAATGCTACAGTGGTGCAGAAGTGGGGTTGTAGATAAATTTAATTTGAATTTTTGAAAAGAAGTGAAATTGGTGAACGATGGCTACGATTTACGAGCTCACAGTTACGAATCTAAGAAGGCATCTTGAGGATAGAGAATTAGCTTCTACCGGAAAAAAGGCTGAGTTAGTCCAACGACTAAAGAATGCTTTGAAGGAAGAGGGTTTAGATCCGGAAACTTATATATTTGAAGATGCTGTCATCGCGTCAATTTCAAAATTAGAGAATAAAGTTTCTGGTGACATCGCATCATTAGAGAACAGAGTTCATGGCGATATTTCGAAAGTTTCCTCTGATGTAGCCAAAGTCTGCGGCGACATCGCCTCTTTAGAAGACAAAGTGTCTAACGAGATTTCTTCTCTAGAAAGCAAAGTCTCTGCTAACATCTCCTTGGAAATCTCTAAAGTCACTTCGGAGATGTCTGCTCTCGACGATAGAGTGTCTTCATTAAAAAAACCAAGTTGCTGCCGATATGATGGCCTTCGAAGAGAAGATATGGAAAGAGTTGGAAAGGAAGATTGAGGGAACAGGAACAACAGAGAGAGTAAACAATCCAATTACCATAGAGACAAAAGAAGACGAGACGAAATGTAAGTTGGAAACACGCCGAAATGTGAAGGAAGTGGAAGTTCCGTTCATGTCAAAGTCCCAACTTTCGACGGAAAATCATCATGGAACAACTACATGAAACAGTTCGAATCAGCTGCAAGAGCGAATGGATGGTCTGAAAAAGAAAAGGCTGTAAATCTGACTATCGCTCTTCGAGGAGATGCCTTAGATGTGCTCCAGACCATAGCCGTAGAGGAGACGGATGATTTCGAACAACTGAAGAAGAGGTTAAATATGCGATATGGCCACGAACACTTGGAGCATGTATATCAGTCGCAGCTCAAAAATCGAAGACAAAAGAAAGATGAGGCTCTTCAAGAATATGAAGTAGATATCGCCAGATTAGTGCGATATGCTTATCCAACAGCTCCCGAAGACATGATGGAAAAGTTGGCCGTTCAAACGTTTATTGATGGTCTTCGTGATCATGAGATGCAAAGAACACTACGATTAGCTCGTCACAAGACGCTGGTTGATGTCTTATCCGCCGCTCTTGAATACGAGTCAGCCACGCAGGCCTCTGGCGGGTACAGTAAAGTTAGGACTGTAAAAGAGGAAGGAGATGAAGATAAACTTGACCAGCTCGTTAATATGATAAAAAGCATGACATACAAGAAACCGAAGACCATAAGATGCTGGAATTGTGGCGAAATAGTACACGTACGAAGTTCTTGTAAGCATCCTAGGTACGACGCAAATCAAGAAACTCACCATCAGGAAAACTAGAACGGGTCGGCCTTAGGGGGGCAGCTTCGACCCAGAACTTTTCCAAAGACCCTCTCATACTGATAGCTTCTTTGAAATGTCGTGAAGATAGTGTATATGTAGATGGAGAAATAAATGGTAAAAAGCATACGTTGTTGGTGGATACCGGAGCGACAAGAACCATTATTCGCCCGACAGTTATAAACAGCCGTAAGAAACTGTTACCAACGAGGTTGTGACTTTGTACCGCTACAGGTGAAAATGCCAACATTCACGGAGAAATCCAGATACAATTAGGAATTGGAGCAGAAAAGTTCGTCCATACTGTTATAGTTGCTGACATCGAAGAGGATGTTATATTAGGAATGGACGTAATGAATACGCATGGATTCCAATTGGATTTTAAAAATAAAGTAATCAAAGTTGGCAACGAGGAGGTATTTCTCCATCCACATGATGACAACACTATGCAAGCAGCCGTTAAAGAAGATACAGTCGTGCCTGCGAGAAGTGAAACGATAATAGTAGCGCGGCTACAGGGAATTGTGGACGAAGGAACACCTGTTATGATGGAGCCTTGGAATCATGACGACGAAGTTGGCCGTGGAATCATAATTGGAAAGGAATTGGTGACTTCGGCTAAAGAAATTCCTGTGAGACTTATTAATGTCAATGACTACCCAGTGACCATCAAGAAAGAGACAAAAGTAGGAACTTGTGTACCTGTTACATCCATAATCCGTCAGACGACAACGTCTGATAATTCCAACGACAAATTTGATCAAATGGTTGCAGTTGCTGGACAGTCTCTGAATCAGATTGAGAAAAGGAAATTAAGGGAATTTCTTCGGCAGTATCGTGATATTTTCGTACCAAAAGGAGGAAAGACGGGAAGAACTACCGTTGTTAAGCATAGAATTGATACTGGCAATGCTAAGCCAATTCGTCAAATAGCGCGACGATTACCACAGGCGAAAAGAGAGGAAGCTGAAACGATTGTTCAGGAAATGAAGAAAGACGGGGTAATAGAACCTTCTACGAGCCCATGGGTCTCTCCGGTGGTCCTGGTTAAGAAGAAAGACGGAACAACGAGGTTCTGTGTGGATTACCGTTTGCTGAACAACGTTACCAAGAAAGATAGTTATCCTCTGCCTCGGATCAATGACACATTAGACACATTGGCTGGAAGTAAATTATTTTCTACTTTGGATTTGAAGTCTGGATACTGACAGGTAGAAATGGACCCGGTAGATAAAGAAAAGACAGCCTTCACCACAGGATCTGGATTATGGCAATTCAACGTTATGCCATTTGGACTTTGTAACGCTCCTGCGACATTTGAGAGGCTTATGGAAAATGTGTTGAGAGGGTTATCTTGGAAAACATGCCTAGTTTATCTAGACGACATAATCGTCTTGGGGGAGACATTTGAGGACCATCTGAAGAATTTAGAAAACGTTTTTAATCGACTTAAAGCTGCCCAATTGATGTTAAACCCCAAGAAGTGCCAGCTATTTCAAGGTAAAGTCAATTATCTGGGTCATATAGTCAGTAAAGAAGGAGTGGCCGTGGATAAAGGAAAAATTGATTCCATTAAGGAATGGCCAAAACCAACTGACAAACATCAAGTGAGAAGTTTTCTTGGACTATGTACTTATTACCGGAGGTTTATTAAGAAGTTTGCAGATATCGCTAAACCATTAACGCGACTTACAGAGGAAGCAAGAGAATACCGCTGGGATGTAGACTGCCAAAATGCCTTTGAGACCTTAAAAAAGCATTTAATCACAGCACCAATTTTAGGGTATCCACTGCCAGAAGGAGAGTTCATCTTAGATACAGATGCAAGTAATGTGGGAATTGGAGGAGTGCTGTCTCAGATTCAGGGAGGACAGGAAAGGGTCCTTGGATATTTCAGTAAAGTTCTCTCAAAACCTGAGCGGAATTATTGCGTCACGAGAAGAGAACTTCTGGCAGTAGTGAAATCAGTAGAGCACTTCTATCAATACCTCTATGGAAGGAAGTTTTTAATCCGAACCGACCATGCCGCCCTTAAGTGGTTGATGCAGTTTAAGAATCCAGAGGGTCAGATAGCCAGGTGGATCGAACGACTCCAAGAATATGATTTTAAGATTGAGCACCGGGCCGGAGTTAGCCACCGAAACGCTGATTCTCTTTCCAGAAGGCCATGCCCAGCAGAGTGTTCTCACTGCAACAAAACGGAATCCAAGGAAGCAGCAGTGCTAAGAACGACGGTGGTCCACGACGACTGGACGCCTACCAAGATCAGGGAAGAACAAGAGAGAGATCCAGTTATACAGATAATCCGAAAATGGAAGGAGGAAAACCGTCGACCACCTTGGCAAGAAATATCGAACCTAGGCTCAATAGTTAAGACGTATTGGGCCCAGTGGGACTCATTTATCATGGAAGATGGCTTGCTCAAACGAGTCCTGGAAAATGATGACGGTTCAGAGAAGAGAAGACAGTTGGTGATTCCAAAGAGCAGAATAGCCGAAGTACTTCGTCAGTTACACGACAGTCCATCAGGAGGGCATTTTGGTGTGAAAAAGACCTTCAGCGAATTCGGGAACGGTTTTATTGGATGAACAGTTCCGACGATGTAAAAGACTGGTGTAAGAAATATACTATTTGTGCTACGAGTAACGGGCCTTATCGAAAAAGGAGAGCTCCTATGAGACAATATAATGTTGGAAGCCCGTTTGAAAGAATAGCTTTGGACATTGCTGGGCCATTTCCAGAAAGTGATAATGGAGGCAAGTACATGTTGGTAGTAATGGATTACTTCACTAAGTGGGTCGAGATTTACGCACTTCCAGACCAGAAGGCCGCCACCGTTGCAGATAAGTTGATCCAAGAATATATCAGCCGATTTGGAGTGCCTTTGGAGATCCATAGTGACCAAGGCAGGAACTTCGAAAGCGATTTATTCCAAGGAATATGTGATAGACTAGGTATGAAGAAAACAAGAACTACGGCTTATCATCCGCAATCGGATGGTATGGTAGAACGAATGAATAGAACAGTTGGCAAGTATTTGACAAAGATGGTGTCCGATCATCAGCGAGACTGGGACCAATATCTTCCGTTCTTCACAATGGCCTACAGATCTGCTGTTAATGAATCAACAGGCCAGACACCAGCCAGAGTCCTATTCGGACGCGAGATGCGACTACCTTGTGATCTGGAGTTTGGGTGTCGACCTGGAGAAGATGTAGCAGGTGAAGATTATGTGATCGAATTACGAAGAAGAATAGACGATGTACACGAGTTGGTCCGTTCCCATCTCCAAATCGCTAGTGACCGAATGAAGAAACGGTACGATACACAAGCCGAAAAGGGGTGTTTTAAGAAGAACGATAAAGTCTGGCTTTATAACCCCAAAAAGCGAAAAGGTTGTTCTCCCAAATTGCAGCAGTTTTGGGAAGGTCCATACCTCATTATGGAGAAGATCAATGATGTTATTTACCGAATAAGCAAGATTCCGAGAGGAAAGCCGATGATAGTACACCATAACCGGTTGGCGTCTTTCGAAGGTGACCACGACGTAGATGAAGAAGTGGAAGTAAACCAAGTCCAAGATGTGTCTGACCTCACGTTTAAGGAATTCATGGGTGCCTATGGAGGTACCGGTAAAGCAAGACATGGTGTTACCACTGAAGAAAAGCAAGATCTACTCGCGCTTCCCGATGACTACTCACTGGCCCTTACCATCCCGGCCAGTATCAAAGACGCACCAGGGTTGGCATCCGTCTTTCGAAGGAAGTTCGGTCGAGTTGCAGAACTTCAATGCCAAGTGCCAGCTCCTGGAAAAGCTTTAAAACTTCAAGATGCATCACGTTACCTTTTCTACCTGGTAACAAAAGACACTGCCCGTGATCAACCTACCTACCGAGATGTATGGGAAGCCTTACTTCAGTTGAGAGAGCACGTACTAGAGTCCGACGTGCAAAAGTTAGCCATGCCAAAGTTGGAGTGCCGCCAATTAGATTGGAGGGTTATACGAAACATGGTGGAGGAAATCTTTAAAGACACCGAAGTCCAGGTGTTAGTCTGTTGCAATCCGCATAGTTACTGGTGCGGAGAGAAAACCGTCCCTTGTCATTTCTATACAACTGGAAGTTGTAAAAGAGGGTCCAGTTGCCGATATCAGCATGTCGTTCCAGTTCCAGTCCCGACAAGGTTCCAGGGGGAACCATCTTTTAAGAGGGGGGCAATGTTACGATTTTAAATGTTATGGCATATAGAACTGTAAATATTTTATGACTAATTCTTTTATTGATTCTCGTAATTTCTAGGTCAAAAATCTACCTGAATCGAATGTTCTGGGGGCGACAAGCCGATAAAGAACATGTTTTGAGACCAGTCGCCGCCGTGTCTACATCGAGAACAGCATGGTATTTTCTACACCTTTCTGTTTACCGGCTTGGAATTATATAAATAAGGGAAACTTTCATTAAGGAGTCAGTCATAAGAAGATCGGTAAACGCGGTTTACTTGTACGAAACGTGAAATAAATACATTTGTAAAATTATTTAATAAATTAGTAATTAGCTATCGTGAGTTTTAATAAATTAGAATATAGACAATAAATTAGAATAAAGACAAATAAATTAGAACAATATAAATAAATGCTACACAATTTTGACTCAAGTAATTACTCAGTATAGCTAAGAGGACACTTACAATTAATTTATGTTTGGTCTTAACAAAAGTGTAGAAATTATCTGGAAGTTTGATGCACTGTGTATTTGGATGCAGTTTTAGTTTTACCGTTTTCAATATCCAACAAATATTTAGAAAAAAAATTGCGCCGATAGATCATTTTGAACTAATACTCGTATGTTAATGGTCAATCGAAGTGTTTCGACAATTTACCATAAAAATGATTATTTTAAACATGCATTAATCTCATCCGCATATGTAAAAAGAGGAAGAACCGGTAATGTCTCTCAGAAGTCATCAGACAATAGACAGCACCACCGAATCGTTTGTCGTTGTCATTTAAATATTGCATGCTTCTATGTAATGCTTCGAGTGAATGCTTGTGACATTTGAGATATGCCCATAGGACATTCTTCCCAGATAATAACTGAACTCGTTTGCATCACTGCAACCATTCCACATCTTTTTTTAATGTTACAGATTGCATTTACTATGAATGTCTAATGGCAACTTGAGTACTGAATGTGCTGTACGCCAACCATCTAACACTTTTCTGAATCACCAGTAATTTTAAAGGTTCTGGTAGAGTGGTAACAGATGGTAACAAAACTTTTCCTGATGCGCAACAGATGCCAAATACTTCATTGTGAAACTGCAATGCTTGACAATACTTGCATACTGAAGAATATATCTGGGGCATATTCAAATGCAAGACAAAGAAGTAAAATGCGTGTAAATGCACGTTTGCTGTCTTTCTTGTTCTTTTATTCTGGATGGAGCTATATGCTGCTCACATGTAGCTCTCGTTCTTAAATATACCTATTCTGTAGTACGCCTTGGACACGATGTTTATGAGATTCTTGTGTACGGTTCTCTTCCTCACTGACCTCAATATCTGATCTTCATTTATTTGAATGGTTTGTTTGCCCGATCTATTAGCCCTTGCAATTCGTTTATGACTTTGAGATTGGCTACATGCATTGTTGAGGTTTGATTTTCTTCAAGGCATTTTATTAAAAATGATATTTGATATGCTTTAAAACAGTTTAAATAAAAAATTCAATAAAATCAAGATAAATATATAAATAAACTAAGTAAAACCCACCTTTTTTATTTTATTTTAATATTTATTAAAATTGTATGGCAGTAAACGTAACCGAAAAGTACACAAAACTTAATTTAAATTTGCGTACTGTTATTAATAATATATAAAAAAATGCGGCAGAATGATAACAAAATCAAAATAGTATATATACTCGGCTCAATAATCCCAGTGTCTAACTTTTGTAAATTTTGCAATTATTTTTTTGTGAAGTTAGTTTGACAGACTAGAAGTGCCTGTAAACTAACAGTTATTCACTACTAACGCATGCAAAATAAAACTGCCTCAAACAATACAGCAAAGGTTTAATGTTTATATTGTTGACATTGTATGTGTATGTAACAGGGTATATATACCAGGGCTGTATTTAATCGAATTTTATTGTAAATGATATCAAGATATCGATTCAAATCAAAGCAAAAGGATAAACATGTACTAAAAGTCTATATGCTCAAGGCTATGATGCTTAAAGAAGAAGAACTAGTTATGATATATTTTATAATGATTATGATGTATGCTTTAACCGTACAGAAAATTTTGGCTATACCTAATACTATTTATCAGTTGTATCGCCCTTTGACAAACATTCTTTCTAACGAAAAACAACAACAAGATGTCCCAATTATAAACATATGCTTATTCCACATTTGCAGAAATCTATTTCCACAGTTAATGAAACAATGGACGCCCGTAGGCGGCATGCCCCTCTTTTTGACCCAACTTGAGTTGCTTTTCGTCCAAAATAGCATTTTACTAATTATAAGGAAGAGAATTGGATTTTAATTGCGAAACCAGTGTCTAATGGTAATTGACTTTCTCAGCAACTCAGAAACTTCAAAAGCAAAACCCAAAACCGCATGACACAAAGTTTGCTCAAAACCGCAATACCTTTTCTTGTACCTACACCGAATAAATGAAGGGTATAATCAGTCTTTTGTTTTAAAAGGATTAACTTTGCAATCGGGGTTTCTTTTTTAAATGTTTACTTAACGAGAATGGTTTAGACAGTTAAAATTAGCATAATTTGGTGAATCCATCTATACAATGCTCAAAAAATTCAAAAGCGCCTTGTACGAGGGATACTGGTTAATTTATGAAATATGAACAACTAAAGAAGTAGTGAAAAAAATTATTTTACAGTAATATCAGAAGAAATTTAAAACAAACGGAAAAAGTTATAAATAATGAAATCTGGTGGTAAGGTCTGTTTGCTCAGCTCCGACATATTTGACAGATTCATAGCTGGAATCCTACAAGACAAAAGTTCCTATTAACAGCTTAAAAAACTTATTGCTGACATGTTTCATTGAAAAAAGAAGAATTAATATAAACAGTGGAAGTGTATACTAATTCCATAAAATTTTGGGTGGTATATATTTAAAAAATACATTTCAGTTGTTATAATTTAATGTATGTAAATACTTGTATTAATCACTCTGTTTGTTTTATAAAGTTCTATTATTGTTCCATTGTTTGTTAGTTCTAGTTAGTTTATATTTTGAATTTTATTATTATGGATAGCCAAATTGTCCCATTTGTTTCATCAACTAATATATTCTTGACTTTTCTTTAATAAATATGATAAATGTTCTTTAAGAGTTGATATTTTTAGATGGGCAAGGATGTAGTTAAATTACAAGGCAAACCTGGGTATTCTGTTGTGGATCAGTTAGAAGGTCTTCTTCTTCTTATAGTGCCTATCCGTTACGGATATTGGACACATGGCTATTCTGACTTTTTTTACTGCTGCCATGAAAAGTCCCGTAGTGGTTAAGTTAAACCATTTTCGCAGGTTATGCAACCAGGATATTTTTCTTCATCCTGGACCTCTTTTCCCATGCACTTTACCATGAAGTATGGTCCGAAGTAAGTCATATCGTTGTTCATTACGCATTATATGGCCTAGGTATTCCAATTTGCGACGTCTTTGGGGTTACGACTAGTTCGCGCTCTTTACCCATTCTATGTAGTACTTCTTCTTTGGTAACTCTGTCTAAGCAGGAAATCCTCAACATGCGTTTATAGCACCACATCTCAAATGCTTTGAGTATCTTCAGTGATGCTTCAGTTAAGGTCCATGACTCCACGCCATATAAAAGAACGGAGAATACGTAGCATTTTAGTAAAGGAACTTTTATTTCCAATTTTATATCGTGGCTTTTAAAGATTTTTTTCATTTTGACGAAAGCTGATCTTGCCTTCTCGATCCTTCTTTTAATTTCCGTCGATTGGTCCCACTGTTCATTTAAGTTTGCACCCATATATTAAAAGTTGGTGATTTATTTTATAGGTTGTTGGTTAACTAATAATTGGCCAGGTGGTATCCTATTTTTGCTTCTAACCATGTATTTCGTGTTTTGATGTTAAAATTAAACCCAAACCTGCTACTTACTTCTGCCATCCTTTAAACAAGTGTCTGCAGACCTTCAAGACTGTCTGCAAAAATGCCAGTATCATCAGCGTATCTTATGTTGTTCAATAGATCTCCGTTTATAAGTATTCCCTCGTCTATGTCCGTTAGCGCTAGGTTCATAATATGCTTTGAATATGTATTGAACACTAATGGGGATAATATACATCCCTGTCGCACACCTCTTTTTATTTTTATGTCGTCTGTTAACTGATCCCCAACTCTAACAGCTGCAGTTTCTTCGTAATAGATATTATTTATTATATGGTGATCTCTGCTGTCCAATTAAAGACCAATGCTAGACCAATTGAATTTAATATTTTCATCAGTTCATGTTTTATTCTATCGAACGCTTTCTGGTAATCAACAAACCACACATATATATCACATCATGAATGTGTTGCTTGTGTGAGTCCATTTCAAATAGGTAAAGAAATAATAAATAAGACTTATTCACAATCAATTTAATTTAACTATCAGACGACCAATTTCGCTTTCTACAATATGCAAAGCGTCCTCAGGTCTCGATACAAAGTTAAACAAATGCTGAAATGATAAAAACCCATATTATGGTGTTGTCTAATAAAGATAAACAAAGTAGATGTTGTAAATTACAATAATTATGCCAATATTACATGTATGTGGTTTTATTTAAAAGGTTAAGTTGAATAAAAAGGTATAAAAGTTTTAAAAGTTTAAGACAAGGTAAGGCCCAAAAATTGTTATCAAATAGTCTATTAGATTGTAATAAAATTAATAAATGAGCAAATAAATAAAATAAACATTACTTACATGCCGGTACTCTATTAATTGATGGATGGTAGAACATGGTTGAAACTACTATGTATTGTTGAATGGAGAACTCAATTATGTTATTGCAGTTGTTTGACAGTAAACGGGAAGTTTTTGAGAAGATAGATTTGATCCAATGAAGAAGAGATATGTGTGTTATTGTTATATACATCACACAATATAACTAACTCAGTCTAATGTCCAAATTACTGAACAAATTAAAGTGATTCTTTGGCAACTGAACATGCACATTTTATAATCAAATGTATAACAAGTTTACAAAAGTTTTTAATTTTTATTTGAAATTTTTGTAGGTGTGAGTTATCTGTCATGGTGTTTTTTAAATATTTAAGATATTTAATTCAAATTCTGATATAATAATATATTAATATCTAATATATTAATATGTAACCAAAGCAACAAATGGATAATTATTGATGGTAATTAATTTATGGGCTCAAGAAATTGACTGAATTATAAAGCCTTCAATAATTAGTTGGTAATTCTAATATCTGACAGTTGGAACCGGAAATTGTTATACAAACAGGTAGAATGATCCTCTATTTAAACCAGTAAAAAGTAAATTTATTCTTATTTCAATTTTTCGTGTCATATGAGCAGATATTCCTCACACCGACATGAACAATGGTGAGTTTGTACAATTGTTTTAAGTAACACTTTAAAAAATTTTCAATTAATAGCTGTTTGTGAAAGTTAATATTTCTATTTGAAATGTAAATTTACTTTTAGTTATATTGTGGGATGTATTTCAATTATTCGTATTGTTACATTAAATTTGATTAATTAAAGATTGTTAAAGTATGCCAATATTAAACACATTAATTTACTTTTGATATCTTAATTGAAACAATTTATAGACATTCATTAATAACAGCATATTTCATAAAACTAGATAACTTAACTTGCACTATTGAGAAACAGAAGAAGAACTGTCACATTCTAACCTACATCTGTCAAATTTACCACTAAAATCTAATAGATAACACATAAAAAACTCATTGTGCCCAAGACTGAGATGTAGTGCATTAAAGTCCTTCCCCCCTTTTAAATTTAATGTTTGTTTCGTCCTTTCTAAGTGTTTTCTGTTTTAGTGTGTTTTAAATTCTCCTTAATTGTTTTAATTCTAATATTTTATTTACTTGACTTTTCAATAATTTTTAACATGTTTGTGACAGTGTTCTTCACCTCTAGGACCAACCTCTATATATATATATATATATCACAATTCACGTCTCTACACCTTTGAAAGAGAATTTGTATTGCAAAAAGTGTCTCTCGGGTACCCAATGCATCCCTGAAGCCGAATTGTGTGTTTGTCATGTGTTCTTCACACTTTTTATATATACTTTTATGTATATTTTTAAAAAAAGTTTTCAGGAGATGGCTCATAAGGCTTATTATTCGATAATCTTCACATTTTTGGGCATTGGGTGTGTTTTAGGAATTGTTATAAAAGTTGATCTTAGCCACTATGGAGATATTTTTCCAGTTTGGTATATATTGTTAAAGATCAAGGTAAGTCTTTTTACTTCGTCTTTATCCATAATTTTCAAAAATTCTGAGTTGAACTCGTCTGGTCCTGCGGCTTTTCCCTCCTTAATGTTGTTTATAGCAGCTTCTACTTCCACTTCGAGAATAGGTGGTCCGGTATCGCCATTTTTATTTTGTGTGGTGGTGACATTCCTATCGTCTTCAAATGTTGTTGTCACATAGTTCATCCATGTTGTTTTTGTTTTTTCAATATTAACTATTGGATTTCCTTGAGCGTCTGTTAAGTGTCTCGACCTTTTTGATTTATAGATGCCTGCTGCTTCTTTGACGTTTTGTGGAGGTTGAAGGAATCGTGTTTATATTCCAATATCTCGATTTCTTCACACTGTTCTTCCAGATTTCTATTTTTAGCTTCTCTGACAACTTTCTTTTTAGAAGGTCTAGAAGGTCTTAGTCTAATAAAATAATAAGAAAAAGAAGTGCTAATACAATGGAGTAAGTAGATAAATATATACTTTCTTATACAATTTATATTAAAACAATACAATAAAATTACAAATTGGAGGCCAAGAGCAGACAAACGCAGTAGAGGAAGACCACCTACACGTTGGGCCGACGACATCAGGCGTATCACTAAAAATTGGCAACAAAGAGCACAAAATCGTGAGGAATGAAGGAGTTTAAGGAGGCCTATGTCCAGCAGTGGACGTGATAAATAGAGGCTGGATGATGATGATGATGATGATACAATTTATTAATTGGATTAACTGACAAGTAATCTTTTTTTTCTGTTTCAGGTCTTTAGTTAACTTACAAACTATATTTTTTTGCAGAGAACATATTTCCTTTGGATTTATAGAAATTATTTTTATTAGATCGAATTATTCTTGGTATAGGTACATAATTTTACATGCAATCTCAGAGATTGGATTTATAAAGGGATCAATTTTAATTTTTAAATTGGGCTCCAAAAAGAGACACTATCATGGAGAAATGGATTCTGATACTTTTAACGGTTAATTGGAGACTGATCTTTTACCGAGATTAAAAGAGCATCATTTTCACTACATTTGTGGTAAACTTTTTTCTAATTTTCCTCTAGATTTACTAGACAAAGAAATGTCGAAATTTCAAATACCATTACCATTTGTAACTTTTAATGTTCTTTAAATATGTGTAAATTCATAATAACTAGTATTATGGATTCTACTAAATCGTAGGTTAATAGAGAAAATATTTAATTAAGTTGCATAAAGTAGGTAAGGACAATGACCACTTAAAAGTGTATCTACGATAATACCAAATCTGCAAAAACTCACCTTATGTATGGTAAAATATTTAATTGCATTACTAATAATAGTAAACTATGAATTCACAATTTTATTTCATTTATAAAAGCTTATGTAATTACATTTAACTAAAAAGTTATTTTTTATACATGACTCAATAAGACTCTTTAAATGATTCTCTAGTAGAATCTGAACACTTCGAAATATAGTTACTATTTCTTACACATGATGCAAAATCTTTAATCCAGATGGTAAAAAGTAATGGTAAACAATAGCCACTGTGTGGTACACCAGATGATATATTAATATAATGTGATATCCTATCTGAATCTGTTTAGTTCCACCTAATAAGATACTAGCAAACAAGATCACATATGATTTGAAAAGACAAAGATCTTATCCAGAAAGATGTGATTCCATCTGTCAAAATCACACATCTGTCATAGCAACTATTTAACAACTCCAGCAGCATCTCAGCAAAAATTGCCTACTAAAAATCAAGCAATTATTTTTAGTGTTCTAAATAACGCCCGTACTTACTTACTTACTCCGTAACGTTACAACCCTTCGTGGGTTTTAGCCGACTCGACAACATGCCTCCACTGTTTTCTGTCTTGAGCAACCTCCATCCAATTCTCCACGCCCATAGTGCTTAGGTCTCCTGCTATATTATCTCGCCACCGGAGACGAGGGCGTCCGCGTGGTCTCCTTCCAGTTGGGACTTCCTCCCACACCAGTCTTACTGTTCGTTCGTCAGAATGTCTTCTGAGGTGTCCTGCCCATTGGAGTCTTCTGGACTTTATTTCTTTTATGATGTTGGCGTCTGGGTAAAGTTCTTCAAGCTCTTTATTAGTTCTTATCCTATTATTGTCCTGATGCTTCATCAAGCACCGGACCAAAGATCTTCCTTAGGATTTTTCTTTCCCAAACACGTAGTTTCTCTTCATTTGCCTTTGCCATCGTCCACGTTTCGCTTCCATACATCACAACGGGTTGTATGATTGTTTTATAGACCTGTTTCTTCGTACCTCGTGTTAGTTGTTTTGATTTTATAAGGTTTTGGAGGGCAAAAATACATCTGTTGCCGGCCTGAATCCTGTTGTTTATTTCTTGTGATCCGTTATTGTCTTCAGTTATTGTTGTTCCAAGATACTGGAATTCTCTAACGCACTCAAAGTTAAAGTCATCGATGGTAATGTTCTGACCGATTCTGTCTCTGCTTTGGTTATTGCGGCTCATATACCTATATTTCGTCTTATTTTCGTTGATTTGAAGCCCCATCTTCTCTGCTTCCTTCTCAAACCTTACGAAAGTCTCCTTCATCCTTAATCGCGTGTTTCCTATTAGATCTATATCGTCTGCAAATGCCAGTAGTAAGTTTGGTCCTTCTCGATGAAATACTGTATTCGGTTTTTCGATTCTTGCACTTCTGATTATGTGCTCCAGAGCTAAGTTGAAGAGTTGTGGTGAAAGTGCATCTCCCTGTTTTAGTCCATTGTTTATTTCAAATGTCTCCGAGTATCGTTGTCCAACTCTCACCTTACATCGTAACCGTTCCATACACATCCGTATCAACCGGACTAGTTTTTTTGGAAAGCCAAGTTCCTGCATCGCTGTCCACAGTCTGTCCCTACATACCCTATTAAACGCTTGTTTAAAATCTATGAATATCTGATGAAGCTCACGATCAAACTCCCAGCATTTTTCCATTATCTGTTTTATTGTGAATATCTGGTCAATTGTAGAGCAGCCCGGTCTAAATCAGCATTGATAATCTCCAACGATTTCTTCTGTGTATGTTTTGGTTCTTTCTAGCAGGATGTTTGCAAGGATTTTGTAGGTGGTGTTTAGGAGTGTTATTCCCCTGTAGTTAATACATTGCTTTTTGTTTCCTTTTTTGTGTATTGAAAATAACGCCCGTCTTCAGGATTATTTAATCCCGATAGGCACTTTAATTAATCCAAAAAATATCTTATTCTCTTCTCAGTTATCTAACAATAGAAGATATATGTATCTAAATAGTAGATTCAGCGTAGATGAATTTATGGAGAAATATGGTTCAATTAAAGTACAAGGAGAAATCGTACTAGCTAGAAGACTTATAACGCCTGCTGAAAGGCTAGTATTATCTAACGTCAGTACAACAATTCCCCATAATGTACTTATCCAAGAATTAAAAGAAATGGGCTTAAACCTTATTTCCCCTATACCGTTTCTAAAAATCGGTGCTACACCACCAGACAATAAGCACATATTAAGCTTTAGAAGACAAATATTTGTCGGTTCACATAAGATCGCATTCCAGATTCTATTGAAATAAATTATTAAAACACCTCGTACAGAATTTTCATATCTCAAGACAATCTGACTTGTTATAAGTACTTGTAAGTTATTAAGCTATATTTCAAAGAATTGTCCAAACATCAACAATATACAGTCAACCATTTAAGGCCCAAAATTCAACTATACCGAATCCTACTTCTACGTCAAATTCTTCTTCTTCTTAGGGTGCCTGTCCGTTCCAAACGTTGGCGATCATTCTGGCCATGATGACTTTGTTGGTTGCTATACGAAATAGCTGTGTTGAGGTCTTTCTATACTCTCAGGTTAGCAAGCCAGGATATTCTTCTTGCGTCAAATTCGCAGTTTTCTATCGATATTGATAGCCAATTACATCAAGTTGCGGTAGGTGATTTAAACATTACACCTACTCCGAAACCATCTTTAATTCCTTCTATTTCAGAAATTTTACAACCACCTAGTGAAATGGAAGTAACTACAATTGTCGATGACAACATTTCCACTAAAACTTCAAGTGTAAAACCATTCGAAGAAACCGACCAACAAGCTTCACTGGAAACCACGAAATATTCACCCTGTGAAAAGAAGCATTGACGAAACAATATCTCCCCTCATCGAAAATCTAAATACAAATACCCAATTATTTGCTCCAGCATCCATATCTTACAAAATCAAAATCCACAAACCAAAAAAAATCCAAACCCACAGCACCACCCTCTAATTCTCTTAAATTATTTATTAAAAAATGATCAACTCATGATCACCTATAGAAGTTGACAAGGAATATACATCAGATTTTCTTGGTCTAACAAATCTGTTAACCATATCATATCCATACATATCCGACAAAACTACTAAACATCGTTTGACCCGTCTTAAAAATAAATTGCAACACTACCTACGTAACGATATTACAGACAGTGAATTATCCTCCCCCAATGCATAATTTTCAACTCTATACTACAGGAATATTGATCGACTATTCCATCGCCTATGTTACAAATCATTTCATCAAAATACTCCCCAGAAATAATATGCCTACAAGAAACTAACCAAAACATATATACTCACCAAAACAATTTAACTGTTTTCGAAAAAATAGAACTTACACCAATCGCGCTTGTGGTATTGGAACAGATCTCGAAGCCATTGCGGTAAATATTTCAGAACCACATAGAAAATTCTGCATCTGTAATATTTACTTGCCTCCTAACATACAAGTTAGTTACGAAGACTTCCGCAAACGTCTTGATCAGATTCACACACCACGCCTAATTTTAGGTGATCTGTATACTCATAATACAATTTGGGGCTCACAAAATACAAATTTAAGAGGCCAAATATTAGAGAACATTATTACAGCTTTTCATCTAAACTTTTTAAATGATGGCAATCCTACTAGTATATTAACAGGTGAATCATTAGTTCTAGATTTTTCTTTATGTGTTCCTAACTTAACCATAGGTTTAGACTGGGAAGTATTGCCTTTTACATATGGAAGTGTTATCACTTTCTCATAGGTATTACGAACCTCAATCGTGTGCAGAAATATCAAGAATTTAGTCCAAAGTGGAAAATCAACAACGCAGGATTTGTGCTAACTGCGTGGAATCGGGAGTGGAATGACTCTAGTTCAAAATCAGAACCATCAAAAGTGACATTTTTTCATGGAAGTCCACAGCCAGATGCCAAACTATTATTACACGTCTACGACTTGGACACTGTAGGTATACTCATGCCCATCTTTTCTCAAATAGTGAACCTCCAAAATGAGAAACATGCAATATAGTAGACAGTATAAAGCACTTCTTGATAGACTGTCCTAAATATGTAAATTAAAGACAGTCTTACAATTTGCCAAATTACCTGAAAGCACTCCTCAACAAAAGTATAGTTCCGAACAATTTATTGAGTTACTTAAAATGTATAAATATGTTACACAAAATTTAACTTAATTTAACTTAATTTAACTTAAAATATTCAATTGTTCACACATTGTAATTAATTGTTACAATGATTGATTGTCAAAAAATGTTAAATTTAATATTATTACAAATGGTACAGGAATGTCGCTAATAACCTTTGGGTGGATGCGACTTTGTCTCTTTAAATAAAAAAAACGCAGATTGGGATTCATTTTCCCCATATATTGATAGTCACATATCTAGGGCCCAAATAACCAATTATATTGACGAGGTCATTAATCACTCTTCATTTACAAACACATTTATCCTCGGTATACTGTAATCTAGAAAAACCTATTGACCTAGAATTAGAACATACTGCAAAAAATTAAACTTTGATTTTCCTGACATATTCAATCCAAACATCACCGATTCTAATATCCCTAGGTCAATCAATATTCCACAATGTAATGTATATTTGAGCAAATATAATAAGTCGGAAACACGTCCAGCAGAAATAAAAACTATTTTGTCAAATATACTCCAAGCTTCTGAAAATTTCTCGAAAATATTCGTATTTACAGATGCTTCAAAATCTAGCAATGGAGTTAGTGCCGCTTTTGTGATCAATTCAAGTAAATATCTATTTCAACTATCTCCCCACTGTAGCATATACAAAGCCGAATTATTCGCTCTTTATCGAGCAATTAAGTTGATTAATAATACCAATATCGTCAAAGCGGTGATTTTTTCTGATTCTCTGAATGCGGTTACTTCAATTCAACTAGTATATCCTAAACAACCAATTGAAAAAATGATAAATCAGAACTTGTCAAGAAAAACGAAGAACAGTTACTTCATATGGATTCTTTCTCGTGTGGGTATCCCCGGAAATGAAGAAGCAGACTTAAGTACGCGTAGTGCAGTGTCTAGTGCGGATTCAGAAAAAATATTAAAGTGCGGTCCAGAAGACTTAAAGCTTTCTATTAGAGCAAAATCCTTAGAAGTCTGGTATAACGAATGGCAAATATCAACATCTAAACTATGACAAATTAAAGACACAGTTAAAGGAACTAAACCTTTTTACAAAAATTACCATGGGCAGAGTGTAGTTAACCGATTACGATTAGGCTATACGAGACTCACACACTCTTATCTTTTTTCAAAATGTATCCCACCAATATGCGAGCGCTGCATTTCAACCTTAACAGTAAAATATATCTTTGAATGTGACGAATTCAAACATCAACAATCTTTGAATATAGATTCAAATTTATCAGTTGTGTTAGGTCAAAATAGTTATTCAAAGAACTTTATAGATTATTTAAAAGCTATGGACGTGTTCCATAAGATTTAACTTTTTTGTATAAAATTGCTGACTTGTTTTTGGTACTATTTTGTACGAAAAAAAATTTTTTGTAACCATGTAATATACCTTCTCTTGTAAAATTGTACAGATCCGTCGCTAATAACCATCAGGTGGATGCTACTTTGTCTTCAAATAAAAAAATATATGGTGTAAATAAATAAATATTGATGGTAGGTAATTCAGAAAGTTCTATTTTATTTACGTTTGGTTACTATTAGTATTGGCTATGAGTACGTATGCTTGGTTGTATAGTAATTTCCAACCACTTCTAGTCTGTTAAAAAGTAACTAACTTCGCAAAAAAATAATTACTAAATTCACTAGACAGTCCGGACTGGCAATAGCCAACCGACTATCGTCAAAGTAAGTCCAATAAAAAACTATATAAAGGGGATCTTGTCTGGCAAGAACTTGAAAAAATGATTATTTTAACTATTTGTATTTGACAAATAAAATTCTCTCTACTCTCTTTACGAAGTTCACTCGAATAAATTTATTTTTTATAATTGAAACCATTCGGAAATTGGTAGAACGAACTTTCTATAAAAGTCCATTATATATGGCATTCGTTCCAACTCTCGCCCTACGATAAAGGACTCGGATAATTGTGAGGAAACTTTGTGAGCGGAAAGGATAGATTTTTCCACGCTGGCTCTATATAGGCCATTTTTACCCGTTAACAAATCAGGTCGTTAATTGCTCCTATACGGAATCAAATCGTTTGTTAACGAACAATGTTTTTGTTAACGCTTACGCGTATATTTCAAAAAAAAATCTCGAGTAACAAAAAAAGCATCATTATTCGTTTTACGAATTAAATAAAAGTTATGCATGGTTTAATTAGGTAGGCATTAAAAATAAAAATATGGTTCAACTTTCAGTTTTCATTCTGGAAATATATATATATATATATATATATATATATATATATATATATATATATTTCCGGATATATATATATATATATATATATATATATCCGGTTTTTTAGGCGTTACGCCCGTCCGGTAGGGATCTATGGAGGAGTATCACCCTTATCTCTTGCCGTACTGCTCCACCATAGGCCGATCAGATTTTTGTTTTCTGTACACCGAGCTGGGGCTCGATCCCACATCCACTGAGCCATTCGACAGTTAAGCGAATGAGAGGCAGCCGCACAGCCCGCTGAACTATCTGACCGACAATTCTGGAAATATCAGAAACAAAACATTTTAGATATAAACCGACGAAACGTGTAGTAGTAACAAAATTATTTTATTTCGGATATCGTATCATATACCATTGCCTTGAAGATGCATACTAAATTATAGTATACGAAGATGGTCATTGGTGGTAGAATAAATTGATTGTGAGTAAGTCTTATTCTTATTTCTTTTTACCCCTTTAAATTATTATTAATAAGTATTTACTTTTTGTAATATATTACGCTTACAAAAGTTAACTTTGAAATAACCATATGCTTAATAAATAAATAAATAAATACATTATATTAATAGAATCCACTAAAGCGATTCCGAAAGTTGTCGAGCGGCAATATTATTAGAAGCGATAAATCGAGATTTTACTGTCGCGCACCGTTATTGGTACTATAGGAAGATATATAGAATTATATTCTCAATATATTAGTTCGTTAGTAGAGTGTAGAGTGTTGTTTGCTATCATTTAATTATTTTGTAGCAGTTCGTTTATAGAGTGTAGAGTGTTGTTACCAGTGGCGCATCCAGGGAAGGAGTTTGGTGGTTAAAACCCCCCAGGACCCTATTCCGACACTGTTATTCACAAATGTTAAGGACTTAAAATGGTGGAGGTAGCATAAAAAAATTTCGGTGCCCGACCAACCCCCCCCCCCTCCAGAGGAAAATTCTAGGTGCGCAGCTGGTTGTTACCGTAATTTAAATATTTTAAATAATGATGTGGCGTATAACAACACTGATTTTGTAGAAAGTGCCAGTGTGAATATAATTTCTGAAAAAAAGTACCGTACAGAAGATTCGAATACATTTAAATGCTGAAACACAGCAGATATAAGAAACTCATTTAATAGAAATTTTTTATATTTATAATTTGCTTCAGCCATAAAGGGTTATTAGCATTGAACTGTATTTACATGAAATGTGAAAAAATGAACAAAAAGTAAATATAAAACTTGGTTACTCAGTCATATGAGACGTAAGAAATTGAGAATTTTAGATGTATTGATTAATGTAGAGATATCAGCTGTAATGTTTTTGCATGCCTGATTGACTACAAGAAGGCTTTCGATAGAGTCAGGCATGAACAAATGATTAAAGTGCTGAAAAGGACAGGGATTAACTGAAAAGACTTAAAAATAATAGCTAACCTGTATTGGAATCAATCAGTGCTGTCCCGAATAAATGGAGAATATACAGATCAGGTCAAAATCTTAAGGGGAGTGAGACACGGTTGCATAATTTCACCACTGATATTCAATCTGTACTCGGAGCACATTTTTGAAGAGCCTCTAAAAGATATTGATGAAGGTATCTTAATAAATGGAGTCAAGCTCAATAACCTGCGGTATGCAGATGATACAATAGTGTTTTCCAATACCATAAAAGGGCTGCAAAAATTAATGAATAAAATAACGGAAACAAGTAGAACATATGGACTGGATGTAAACACCATCAAAACCAAGCTAATGAACATCAGCAAGGTAAACATAACTGGAGCAAATCTGTATCTGAACTAATGAGAATTGAACGTGTCTCACCATGGATCACAACTATTTGGGAACTATATTCAATGAGTCGTGGGACAATACCCAAGAGATTAAATGTCGCATTGGAAAGGTAAAAAGTGCATTCTTGACTATATGTTCAAGAGCCATGACCTCACCCTAGAAACAAAATAAGGCTCCTTAAATGTTACGTTTACTCACTGCTTCTGTACGGAGATAAAACGTGAGCATTAAAGGCGGAAACTCTATCAAAACTTCAGGCTTTTGAACTATGGTTATAAAGCAGGATCCTGAAGATACCATGGACAAAGTCACCAATGAAGAAGTACTGTGGAGGATGAACGCAACCGCGGATTTAGTCAACATCGTGAACATAATAAATTATGTTTCATAAACAAATACGTTTTCTTTTAAACCGCTCCATTCAAGTATTATTTATACCTAATCCCTCTTAAAATTTTATTGATTTTTAGCTAAAAGCGTATTATTTGCTCCTGGGAACAAATATTTCGAACTGGAGTTCATATCCCCTTTCCAAAATTAATTAGCTTAGGCCTTATTTATAAAAAGCCAAAATTCCATTTTAGTTGTCAGTTACCGGATAATATTTGAATTTCAATACACATGCAGACGTACATATTTATTGCTCAGTTACAATCTAGAGAAACTCACTATTTTGTGAGTCCCTGCTACTATTCATTTACAAGCTCCTGTTGTCACGTCGAAGCCAACCATCCTTAGTAATATTTTTGCTTAAGGGGTAAAGATATTTTATTTTAACACCATCTGTTTATCTCCAGGCCTACGGTCCTATCATCACAGGTCAACAAACTATCGTAAGTGAATAATTTATAATAATTATCTTTTTTTGTTAGGGACAATAAGTTTTATAATTTTTTTGTAGGGTTTATTTTTAGTTTCTTTTTTTTTGAGTGTGTTACTAAATTATGATGTTTTTAAGGCAAATATTTGTTTAGATTATTTATTCTTGAGTTCCTTCATATGTTTCAGGTTAAAGCTTATTGGCGCCCATTTTGTTTTACAGTTTAGCTGTATTCCGTGTTTCTTGTTTTTCTTTGTCAAACTGTGATGCCTTGTTATCTGTTTGTGATCTACCGTTTATCTATCTATTTCATCTACAGTGTTTTACCGTCTATATCCTTACCCACTCTAATAAAGCTCACTGCTTTATTGGAGTATCTGTATCTGTAGAGTAGGGAGGGCGAGTTAAGTTTCACAGCACTTAGGCCACAATTTCCACCCATTATGCATCCTCCCAGGGAGCTGTCGCCCTTAGCTCATTGTCCATCCTGCCATTTCTAGGAAGGTGAACAAGTCACCAGGAGACATCTCTCTTATGTGGGCAGGTGTGGGCCAGGACTCGCCGAACGCGTACTCTCGTATTAACGATAACTCCGGGCAATCACATAGGACATGCTTTAGAGTTTCGTCTTCTCGTTGACACTTTCTACATAGAGATGTGTCTTCTAGCCCCAGTGTGTGGAGATGTTTGCTTAATTGACAATGACCAGTTAAAAAAACCAACTGTCAAGCGTAGGTTTTTCCTGGTCATTCCCATTTACTTAGTTAAGGTTACTTAGTGTTACCCTGGTAACATTTGTTACCCTGGTATGGGAGTGACATTTGACACTTTCCGCGATTATTGTAGTTGACCAACCAAAAAGATCTCCAGGTTCTAAGAGTCTTTGGGCTGCCGCCTTCCTAGCCAATTGATCAGCAATGCGGTTGCCTTTGTTCATATTATATCCCTTAATCCAACTCAGGGTGATGGTATTACCATCTAAAGCCTGAGTTAGTGACTCGTGACACTCCATTACTAACCCTGATGTGACACGTGGTATATTCAAGGTTAGTAGCGCTTGTCTGCTATCTGCGCAATTATTATAGTTTTCCCTGCTCTACCTTTTTGGGTTATATTTTTTGCGGTTATGGAGATACCAGCCAGTTCTGTCTGAACTACGCTGGCATTTTGCCCATGTACCACTTTATTCTTAAGTTCAGTGATCTGGAGTATATCCCGCATCCTGAGCCTTCTTTCATTTTGGAGCCATCGGTGTATATGCAATAGGCATTTGCCACGTTTGTCTCCCTATACTCTCTTGTTTCGATTTTGTAGGGTTTGTTAAAGACTTTGGTTCTTTGGTTCAATTGAATCGCAGCCTGCCTGTAGCAGTGGTAGCGCATCCATCTCTCCCCGCCAGAAACGAGTTTTCAATTGCTCCATTCCTACATCAAGGTTTGCACCAGCTGAGCGCAGTCGCATCATTGTCACTAGCGCCACCTCTTTGACATATATATCTAGAGGCGTGATGCCAATGATTAACTCCTTTGCAGCAGTTGGTGTTGTTTTCATGGCACCTGTTATATTTATGCAAGCCATATGCTGAATATGGTTTAGTTTGTTTATCGCTGTTGCTTGTAGCACTTCTGGTACCCAAGCAATAGCTCCGTAAATTAGCATTGGCCTAATGACAGCAGTGTAGATCCAGGCGATGATCCTGGGTGAAAGCCCATAGGTGCGTCCAACTATTCGTCGACACTGCTCATAGGCAATACATGCTCTTTTAGCTCTACTATCTAAGTGTGAGTTCCATGTTAACTTCCTGTCAAGGGTAATACCAAGGTACTTCACCTCGTCAGAAAAATTTATACTGTAGTTTAGAATCCTTGGTGGTATTAAGCCCGTGATTCTTCTTTTTCTGGTAAAGAGGACCATCTCTGTTTTCTTACGATTTATAGATAGTGACTGTTCCTTGTACCATGTTTCTATTAGTCGGAGAGCAACTTGTAATCTCTCACATAGTGTGTTCTCAAACTTACTTTATTGGAGTTATATTTTTTTACGTTACAACTTTCTTTAAGGACATTCACATTTGATCATTACACTGCAGTCGCCAGCAATGTTATAGCTCACGAGAGAGAAATTTTAGCCAATTCATTTTAAAAATACTACTAAGCCTATTATTTGTAATGGTGTAATTAGTTTTAAGGCCCATCCTTCTTCTGTTAATCCAATAAAGGCTATGTATGTTTATTTATGTTTCTCAACACAAGTCTTTACACTTTAAACTTGTATCAGACCTTTCTACTCAAACTTTTCTGTCAGGCTTAAAACGTTTTATTTCTTGCAGGGGCTAACTCACTTAGCTGATTTCAGATAATAGATCAAATTTTACTGGTGCATTCAATGACCGAACGCATTAAGTAAATTTTTTAAATTAAATAACGATAAAATTTAAGGATGAACACAACCATTACCAAATTTTCTTGGAAATTTATTTCATGTTATACTCCTCACTTAATTGGTATTTGAGACTCAGGTGTGAAGGCAATAAAATCACATATGAAAAGAATTATGTCCAGTTATTTACTGACTTATGAAGATTTTAAAACAGTTCTTGTTCAAATAAAAGGAATACTAAATTCTAGGCTGCTTTTCTCTCTTTCCAATAATCCTTCTAATCTAAATCAGCTAACAGCCGCTCACTTTTTAATTGGCCGACCAATCAATTAAATTTCTGAAGTCTACATATCCAATTTAAGTCGTCTACCGTCACACAAAAGGCTCCAGTTTCTTCAGCAACTGGAAAACTATTCTTATAAAAGATAAGTAGTTGCCACCCAATAAATGGCTTGTTAGTCGAGTACGATGAAAATGATTAGGTTTATTAGGGTGCTGTCAGTGCAGACTTCCTATGGTGTTATTCGGAGGGCAGTGTCGAATATATGTCCTACTTCGGTTAAATGGACTAACAATTTAAAAGGACTTTTTTTAAGTAACTCACTGTTTGGGAAAGTATTTAGTATTTATTTTCATATTTTACATTTAATATTTTTATTACTGTACTATATCTGATCTTATATAATGGTATATTCTAACTACTTATTTACTTTAAAAGATACTATTCTCGTCTATTCAGTAAAATATCATTGTCAAACTGGCTAGCACACGTAGTCTGTTTTTAAGTTCAAAGAATCTGACTTCTCTTTTATAATATTGTTACGAACGCGGCTCGCCTAACGGTCTCATCTCGAAGCACCCAGAAGTTTCCGCGATATATCAAAGCGCTGTAAAATTCCACCCGTCGAATAACGAATTAGAGGTGGGACTAGTCTCGGATATTCTCGAACATAATACTTTGGTATATATATGTAACGGAATTAGGAGTTAAGTTTAGTTGATAAGAGAGTACCGAACTGTAAAGTTATAAATAAATATATTTATATAAATTCGAACCGCTCGTTTTATTTAAAAAAGGTACAGTTGGTGTCACCGTGTGAGGACAATTGATTTATTTAAACATAAATTTAACAGTGAAAAAAAGAGACTTTTGAACTTTTGAAAAGCATTGTTTGTCGTGACCATCCGCGTAGTTCAGTAGTGATCGTTGTACGAAAGAACATTGAAAAAGTACGTGTGTGCCTGACCAAAGATGCTGCTAGTAGAACTTTCAGTGAAACAGTTGCGTGAGCAACTAGAAGAACGTGATGAAGACTGCAGCGGGTCCAAGAAGATCCTCCAAGAACGACTAAAGAATGTTCTTAAAAAGAATGGAGATGACCCAGAGACATTCCATTTTCAATCAGCAGAAGAAGCAGTTTTAATGAAGATCGAAGAGAGTTCCAGAAAAAATGATAAAAAATTTGAAAACGTCTCTCAAATGATTGAAGAAACTTCTAAAAAAAATGATAAAAAATTTGAAAACGTCTCTCAAATGATTGAAGAATCTTCTAAAAAAAATGATGATAAATTAGAGAACGTTTCCAAAAGATTTGATGAAACATTCGAAAATGTATCTAGAAGATTCGACGAGACTTCTCAAATTATTAAAGAAGTAGCTAGACAAAACGACGAGAAACTCGAAAGGGTTTCTAGAAGATTCGATGAAGTATGTACTCAGAACGATGAGAAATTTGAAGAAGTCTCAAGAACGTTTGATCAGATGCAGAAAAATGTAAACAACGTAGAAGAGAAGATCAAACAATTAGAGACCATGATAATTAACACGAAAGTGCTACCACCAATTAATACGGTAGCTTTAGATTCGGTTGTGAAAGAAGAATCACCTAGAGACGATATGACACATCATATGAAATTCAAATTGCCACCATTTGATGGAAAGTCTTCTTGGTCCATATACCTTAGACAATTTGAAGCTATTGCGACAGCCAATCATTGGACAGAACAAGAAAAAGCTGTTTCCTTGACTGCTGCTTTACGAGGTGATGCTGCAGATATCCTAAGATCGATTCCTAAGGGTCAAGAAAAATGTTACCAGACCTTGTTCACTCGACTAGACAAACGTTACGGAGATGCCCATCTACAACAAGTCTACAAGGCGCAACTAAGAAGTAGAGCTCAACGAGCAAGTGAGAATTTGCAAGAGTTTGAAGCAGATGTTGCTCGTATAGTGCGGTTGGCTTATCCGGAGGTACCAGACAACATTTTGGAAGAAATTGCCGTAGATACCTTCGTCAATGGGTTAAAAGAAAGTGAATTACAGAAAGCTTTACGACTAGCAAGACCGAAAGTTTTAGATGAAGCGCTCGCTATTGCCTTAGAACATGAAACAGCTAGTCAAACTTCACGGAGCCATCGAGTAAGAACCATTGAAGAAGGCGACGAACCAAACACTGAACGTCTAGAAGAAATGGTACGAAAAATAGTTCATAACACGATGCCGAAGAGACGCGAGCCCAGATGTTGGAATTGTGGTGACGTAGGTCACATTCGCCGTAATTGCAAGAAAATGATACAACAGTCGGAAAACTAGAACGGGTCGACACTAAGGGGCAACTGCCGACCTCGAGAAACACAGCCCCCATAGTAACTGTGAACATTACGTCCTCCGGTGGAATTCATAGCTTGTACATCGAGGGTCGTATTAATAATAAATGTATATCGTTTCTGGTAGATACAGGTGCAACAAGAACTATAGCACGGCCAGAAGTAGTACGAGACCATCTTAAATTATCGCCTGCAACAGTAAAGCTTAGAACAGCAACTGGTGAGATAATTAATACATATGGCGAGGCTAATATGTCAGTATCCATTGGCCAGACCACAGTGAAACATCGAGTATTAATTGCAGAGATCTCCGACGAGTTCATATTGGGGATGGATTTACTACGGACAGTTGGAGCTGTATTGAATGTCAAAGATGGAGTTCTCGAGATCGGTGGTGAAGAGTTGCCATTTCATGAAGACAAAGAAGATGTTATCAGCTTAATAACTACTTGTGACGTAACGATACCCGGTAATAGTGAGAAAATTTTGATGGCCACACCTGATGGTTACTGCCGAGAGGGAAGTTTAAGGATGGTCGAAGATATGAACAATGCCGAGTTCCTAACGGCAAAAGCTTTGGTGAGAATTCGAGATGTCGTTCCTGTAAGAGTTATGAATTTAAAGGGAACTGCTATTAAGTTAAGTAAAAGAACTTTGATCGGACAGTGTGTTCCCGTGGCTTCGATTTGTTCCATGAGTACTAATGAGAAACCGTCGAAATCTAAGTATCCAAAGGAGCTTGTTGAGACGATGATTAAAACGTGCCAAGATCTTGATGATGAACGAACTAAAAAAGTAAAGTCTATGCTGATAGAATTTCAAGATGTTTTTGCCATTGATAAGAAGGATAATGGTAAAACAAGCATAGTAAAGCATAAAATTAATACCGGAGACGCTCAGCCAATCAGACAACAACCTAGACGACTTCCATTTGCGAAAAGAGATGAAGCCGAAGACATCATCAAAGATATGAACAAACAAGGGGTAATTGAACCATCAAACAGTCCATGGACATCACCAGTAGTGCTAGTAAAGAAGAAAGATGGTTCAACACGTTTTTGTATTGACTACCGACAGCTCAATGCGGTAACTAAAAAAGATAGTTATCCTTTGCCCAGAATAGACGATACTTTGGATACACTTTCTGGTTCTCGTTGGTTCTCCACACTTGATCTGAAAAGTGGATATTGGCAAGTAGACATGGAGCCAGCTGATCGTGAGAAAACCGCATTCTCGATAGGATCAGGGCTTTGGCAGTTCACAGTTATGCCCTTTGGTTTATGTAATGCTCCGGCCACATTTGAAAGATTAATGGAGGCAGTTTTAAGAGGTCTAACATGGAAAACATGCCTGGTTTATTTGGATGATGTAATTGTAGTTGGAAGATCCTTTGATGAACATGCCAATAATCTGACAGAAGTCTTTCAACGATTGCGGGCAGCGAATTTGAAGTTGAGTCCGAAGAAATGTCACTTGTTTCGACGAGAAGTGAAGTACTTGGGACATATTGTAGCAAGTAATGGTGTAACAGCTGATCCTGAAAAACTTGCAGCAATTAAGGATTAGCCAGTACCAAGAGATAAACACGAAATTAGAAGTTTTCTTGGCCTATGTACATATTACCGACGTTTTGTCAAAGGATTTGCCAACATCTCCAAACCATTAACAAAGTTGACAGAAGAAGGCAAAGAATAACATGGAGCGAAGAGTGTCAAAGAGCTTTCGAACACTTACAAATGGCTCTGATCAGCGCACCGATTTTAAGCTACCCTAGACAGGCAGGAAAATTTGTGTTGGACACCGATGCAAGCAACAGTGCAATAGGAGCTGTTCTCTCCCAAATCCAAGATGGGCAGGAGAAAGTCATCGCTTACTTTAGCAAAGTTTTGTCGAAATCAGAGAGAAACTATTGCGTTACCAGGAGAGAATTGCTGGGCGTAGTAAAGGCTTGCGAGCATTTCCATAAATATTTATAGGGCAGAAAGTTTCTTCTTCGCACGGATCACGCTGCTCTAAAATGGCTCCTACAATTCCGTAATCCAGAGGGCCAGATGGCAAGATGGTTAGAACGATTACAAGAATATGATTACGAGATCGAACACAGGGCTGGAAGAGTTCATTTAAATGCTGATGCGCTTTCGAGAAGGCCGTGCAGTAAACATTGTAATCACTGTCTTAAATTAGAAGAAAGACTTTGCCCCGTGAGACGAACCACCGTCATTAATGATCAATGGCAGCCTCAACAGCTACAAGACGCTCAAGCAGATGATCCATGTATAAAAAGAGTATTGGATTGGATGCGTCGAAGTGAAAGGCCCTCTTGGCAAGACATTAGTGCATGTAGTCCTGAAGTCAAGTGTTACTGGAGCCAATGGAATTGCCTAGTGTTAAAAGATGATCTTCTTTATAGAACCTTTGAGAACGATGATGGTACAGAATCTAAGCTTCAGTTGATTGTACCTAAAAGTAAAGTGTCAGAAGTATTGCGTCAGTTACATGACGGTACATCAGGTGGACACTTTGGTATTACGAAGACTCTGCAAAAGGTCCGAGAACGGTTCTATTGGGTGAACTGTAAAGATGATGTAAGAAGATGGTGCCGGAAATGTGAATTGTGTGCAACCAGTAATGGTCCAGTTGGTAAAAAGAGAGCCCCATGAAACAGTACAATGTTGGTAGTCCTATGGAAAGAGTAGCAATCGACATTGCAGGTCCACTTCCAGAGACAAATGATGGAAATAAATATATCCTGGTAGCCATGGATTATTTTACGAAATGGACTGAGGCCTATGCGCTACCAAATCAAGAAGCTGCTACCGTTGCAGAGGTACTGGTTAAAGAATTCTTTAGCCGATTTGGTGTTCCCTTGGAGATCCACTCCGACCAAGGGCGAAACTTCGAGTCAAACCTTTTCCAAAACGTTTGTAAATTGTTTGGTGTCAATAAGACCAGAACGACACCCCTTCATCCTCAATCAGATGGAATGGTCGAGAGAATGAACCGAACGATGGGTAAACACCTGTCCAAAGTTGTATCAGAACATCAAAGAGATTGGGACCAGCACATTCATTTATTCCTAATGGCCTACCGCTCGGCTGTGAATGAAACTACGGGCCAGACTCCAACCTGCCTGATGTTAGGTCGTGAAGTTCGTTTGCCCTGCGACCTGGAGTTTGGCTGCAGACCTTCCGAAGAACATGTTGCAAGCGAAGATTATGTCGACCGCCTAAAGTTAAGAATGAACAATATTCATGAACTTGCCCGACAACACATCCAGTTAGCCAGTGACAGAATGAAAGATCAATACGATTCTCGATGCAAGAATGAAAGCTATGAAGTAGGTGATCTTGTTTGGCTTTATAATCCCCAACGTCGTCGTGGCTTGTCTCCTAAACTGCAAAGACAATGGGAGGGTCCGTATGAAATTAAAAAGAGAATAAATGACGTAATATACCGAATTAGGAAGTTGCCGAAAGGTAAACCAAAAGTAGTTCACATAAATCGTCTTGCACCTTATGCTGGCTCAAATGAAACAGAAGAAGTACGAATCCTTCAACATGAGATCAAAGATAACCGGCGACCAAGCTTTAACGAGTTTAGCAGGATTTAGCAGAAGTTCAGCAGGATCTTTTTAGTGTTCCGCATAACGTCTCTCTAGCCCACTGTGTTGCCCAAGATCTTGAGATGACTAAAGGAATCTCATCTGTATTTTATAAGAAATTCGGTCGCTTGGACGAGTTAAAAAACCAGCAGCCTAAAGTTGGAAGAGTACTGAGATTAGAAGATGTTTCTCGATCTTTGCTGTATATGGTGACCAGGAAGTCGTATACAGACAGGGCAACCTACGAGGATATATGGTGTGCTCTAACTAATTTGAAGAAAATCGTCTGCAATTACGACATTAAGAATTTGGCCTTACCCAAGATAGGCCATGCACTAGATAATCTGGATTGGAAGATTGTCAGAAGCATGCTAGAAGTGATCTTCCGAGAAACCGGTGTAAGAATTACTGTGTGTTGCATTAATCCGAAGAGATCGTGTCCTTCAAAGACAGTAGACTGTTATTTCTTTCTGAGGGGTTCATGCGGAGCTGGAGAGTCCTGTAGATTCCGCCATCCTGGGCCTATAGATAGAGTTCCTGATCGGGACGCTCAGATCTAAGAGGGGAGCAGTGTTACGAACGCGGCTCGCCTAACGGTCGCATCTCGAAGCACCCAGAAGTTTCCGCGATATATCAAAGCGCTGTAAAATTCCACCCGTCGAATAACGAATTAGAGGTGGGACTAGTCTCGGATATTCTCGAACATAATACTTTGGTATATATATGTAACGGAATTAGGAGTTAAGTTTAGTTGATAAGAGAGTACCGAACTGTAAAGTTATAAATAAATATATTTATATAAATTCGAACCGCTCGTTTTATTTAAAAACGGTACAATATGAAAATTATGTTGCAAGCACAGAAAACGCTGTAAAATATCATATTTCTGTGACCGTTTAGCATTAGCTGGTGGAGACAATATAAATTTTGTATAAATCTTAGGTATGTGTCGTTTATTCCTACCCATTCAAGAATATGCATCAATTTTTCACGTCTAACTTTGTCGAATGCTTTCACCAAAGTCCATAAAGTACATGTACATAGGCTGATTGACATCTGGACACCTATAAACCTGTACTTGCACGCTGAAAGAGTGACTCTTTTGTTTCAAGATTATCACGGAAACCGAATCGCGTATCATTAAATTCTCTTTAAATTCTAGCATAACTTTTGGAGTGAGTAATCTGAAGGAAATGTTTTAAAACATGATTTAAAACTAATTGTCCTATAGTGGGAGCTCTTTTTAAGATTTTCTTTTTTTGTAATTTTATAAAAAGAAAAAAAGGAAATCTAGAAAGTGAGGAATTTAATTTAAAGTATTACAAACTGGTTCACCTTTCTTATGTTTAACTAGTATATAAAATCTGAAATTAAAATTTTGTTAAATCTAGTCTAACCTTCAAAAATAAATAGTTCCACTTGTATAAAATAACAAACTGCTTGGATCTTAGAAGATTGGCAGAAGAAGGGTAACAAGTGTAGTTATATTTTTCTATTAGCATCCCTGGTGCGTAACAAAACGATTAATCATATCTGGGGCGAAGCGTCAGGTCAAGTAGAAGGCAATTTGGTTAACTCGAGCAATTTGTTAACCGTTTAGGGGCCTTTATCAAGACACATTCCATTAAAATGAAGAATTAAAGTGTGCATGATCCCATTATTTGGGCTGTAAAGGTGTATTGTTAATGTGACGTGTTTATATATAAGTTGGAATAGATGAGTAAATGATAGTATCTGAAATTAACTTGATAAACAATAGTATTACAGATTGAATACAGTTTTTAAGTATGAGATAAGTTTTATTCACTTTACAACATTCAAAGAATGAGATTATTATATATCAACCGTTCCAACGACTGCTTAATATTTGTGATTTGTGACGCTTGAAGAGCTTTTTGTGGCTTTAGGAGAGAAACTTCAAGCTTTTTAATCATAAAAGATATTTTTATTAAAATACGAAAATAAATAAAAAATGGTTCTTGATTTTCAAGTAATAAAAAAAAGATATTTAATTTTTCTTGATATTGTCACTTGCTGGTAATTGGAAATACTCAGCATTTTCTTATTCTTCATTCTTTGGACACCTCAAGACTCAACAAAATGAATTCTTCTTCGTCGGAAGAAGAACATCTGAAAATATGTTTCAGGTTCAATATTTAGAAAGGAACTGAAACGCTGTTTGACAGCTGCATGCAGCACGCTCGCACACAGAACGCGTCAGGCGTTCTGAGTTCTTAGTAGTACCATAAAATACACCATCCCAACAAGAAGCGAAACGAAGGGCTTTTTCGCAATCCAAATTTCTGTGCGCATTTGCAAATCCGCCATGCTCTAATTAGTTTTGCTGTCAACCTAAAAATTGTGGTTTGTTTATGTATTGAAAAGTGTTTGGTGTTTGTTTTTTAACACTTTCAGTACGGGGCCTTTTTTATTGTACTTTCCTTACCGCCGGTCACCGTAATAAAACAGTAACAAAGGAAATCATACAGTGAAAAAACTTTATTACATAAGAAAAAACAAAGATTTAAATGCTAAATACATAATAAAAAAACTCAGGACTAAACTAAAAGGAAATAGAAATAAAAAGTTAACTTTCAAAAATCGACTAATTGGTGATAAATCTTAAAACAGGGCACTACACATAGTCCAACATCACATTCTCTACACATATAGCTGCTTTCCTTGGAGCAAACTCTGCATCTCCTAGTGGCGCTTTTCTTTCCCTCTTTTTTGGAACCAATTCCGTAAAATGCCGTTCTGTCAGTCTTGAATTCCCTTGATTAAAATGAACTGGTTGTGCCTCAATTGCTGCATATCTGAAACAAATATTTTTATTAGAAACGTTTATTGTCAAATTTAGTGCTTTAAAATACCTTTCCAATAACTGACGAATAACTTGTAAGTAGAACTTTGCAACTGGAACCTTTTCTGCATGTTGCATCAAAAATATTGAGTGGGGATTTAACGAATGAAAGAATAGCTTGACATAACATTTGATTGACTTACAAGTGCAATCAATGATACTAATCATCACGTCCGATCTGTCGACGGCACCCATATTCTTGGTATACTCTACAACGCATAGAGGTTTCTTTATGTTTTTCTGTGTAATTCTGCTTATCTTAGGAAGTGTTACAATTTGATTTTCGTACATTATTGTCAGCATAACAACATCGCGGCGGTCTTTCCATTCCAGTGCCAACAGAATATCGCTGCTTCTCCAGTCGACTTCACCAGTTTTTAGCTTCTTTTCAAACAATTTCATCTGTTTTCGGTTTTGTAGTACCGTGTCGCAAGAGTTCGTTGTGTTTTGGAACAGATAATTTGACAGAGATGGACTGGTATAAAAGTTATCAGTAAACAACGAATGCCCTTTATTTAAATAAGGGCTTAATAGTTTAGCAACAATGGCTCCCGTAGTACCCAGATTCTGATTTTCTTGGCCTTGTATATTTGTTGCTTTACCTGTATATATTATGAAATCTAAAACGATGCCGGTTTAGCAATCACAAAGAACGTATAATTTTATTCCAAACCGATGCCTTTTAGTTTTTATGTATTGTTTAAAACACAACCTTCCTTTGAACAAGACCATGCTCTCATCGATAACTAAATTCTGGTATGGATAAAAATGGTTCTGAAAGTTTATTTTTAATTTTTGCATTACGTGGTCACTTTTATGCAAACGATTATTTACTTGCATTTCCTCGTTATTAAAAAAGTGCAAATAACGGCGAATTAGAAAACATCTGTCTCTTGACATCCTTTGACGAAAAATTACCGTGTGCAATAAAATATCATGAGACCAGTACTCCTCCATTTCTAATTTCTTGACGCGTAACATCAATATAGTTAGTGCAAGAAAAACATACATTTCTGGAAGATTAACTTTTTTCCACTTTTTAGCATTCTGTTGGGTAGCGTACCTGTTAGTTTCCATCACAATTACATTTGTCTGTGATGAAACCAAAGATTCTGAAAGTGTCGCATCGATAAGGCAGTAGGCCAATGGACACGATTAAAAAATGTCGGATATATACGTCAGCCGACCGGTGGGTACATTCCTTAACTGATGGATAAATCCGTCGGCCGTATTAAAAGGGTTAATAGTTAGTATAGTTAGTTGAGTTAGTTATTTTTAGTTAGTTATTTAGTTAGTTAGTTAATTTAATATAATTGTGTAATAAACTTATTGTGATGGCTACACGAAAGCGAGGATTTTATTGTTCGTGGGTGCCATCGAAATCTGGTGAATAAATTTGTCTCTTTTTAATACCGACTGATCGTAGCAGGTAAACAAATCAAAGAAGCGGCTCTAATTATGCCAAATGAGGCCAATTGTGTCGCAAATTCCTCGGCAGAATGTAGTAGGATCTGGTTACCAATATTTTAAAGAGGAAGTTATTAATAAGAAAATACCAGTATTAGTAAGTCAGTAACATATAGAGGATACATCATTTATTTTTTTTAAATAACGAAACATATAAAATCAGAATTTTGGTGTCTATTGAAGGTAAACTAAATGCACGAACAAATACTTACCATGTCGGGATAGTATTATGAGGTTTTTTTTCTTGGTTTTTCCGTCATAATTTACTATGGAATCACTAACAGGAGAATCTTACTGTCATCATGTCATGTGTTTGTCTTTTTAAAGACGAATTACACGTTATGATTTTTTCTGACGGATATTCTCAAGTTAAGGTTGATTTCATGTAGTCGAATTAACCATTTTATAAGTGAAGTCGTCCCAGGAGCGCAACTCAACAATATTGGCAATGCATTATGCATTTTAAAGTCGTCTACTTTAAAATGCATAATGTATGTCTGAATTGTCAATATAAATGAGTCAGATAAAATTACAATATTAGAAGAATTTTTCACTATGTAACAAAAAACAAAATTTGTTTAATTTACTGTTTGTATTTTGAGAACGATTTCCGAAGTGGAAATTGAAACGTCAATAAACGTATTTTTATCTTTAATTGTGGCTTATTCCCAGTTAAATAGTAACTACCTTTGAATCAAATCACATTCTTCCTATTATAAAAGAATGTATTTCTAAACTATTTCAATCAGGTTTATATGTGAATTGTCTTGTTACTGATATGGGATCGAATTTTCTAAAATTTACTAAATTACTGGGCTTTCTCTAAATAACTCAGAATTTGATGTTAATAAACAAAAAATTGTGTATATATTTGATCCAGGTCATTTAATTAAAGCCACTATAAATAACTTAATTAATAATGTTTTTTATTTTGATGACAAAAAAACATCTTGAGTCATTTATAGAACCTTTTTATCATGAAGATAAAAAGCAGTTTTATAAGTGTGCACCAAAACTAACAACACTGTTGCAAGTTTTATGTATACATTTATTTCTCTTGGTATTCTTCCGTCATATGCAATGGGAACAATAGAAATTTTTTAAAAATTTAATAATTTGTTTGATATTTTAAATTCTACTGATAAGAATAATCCTAACAAATTTAGAAATGTATTTGAGGGAACTGATTTTCAGATCAATTACCTAAATTCCATGTTAGATTTGGTACATAAACTGAAAATATTAGATAAAACAGGAAAAGATGTAGCATGTCGTTCGCGATCAAAAAAGTGTTGTTCATTTAAAAAATTATTGGTGAAAACTTGAATCAACGTGGCAACGTGGTGTTCCGGCCGACCATGCGGAGTCGGCTTTAACAAGTCGCCCTCCCTCTCTTAGCTAGCGACCATCGAAGAAGCCAGTTCGAAAATTATACAGTCCATTTTCATTTCAGTTTATTTAATGTTTCAAATGTTAATTTTATTATAGTTCAGTAAATAAAAAGTGTATAACGTATGCAATTCATTTCTACATAAAGTTTGGTCCGTACGATCCAGATGGAAAGAAGATTACAATAATTTTGATGCAAAAACAAGTGAGTCCTATTTCATTATTCAATTTCCTAACCTCATAAATTTACAAAACGTGTTTCTTTACCTATCTAAAACCCTACCGGTAACCGAAATTTAATGTTTAACCGGTTTTCAATACGGTTAAAATCTCGGTTCATATCAAGTATATTTATACAGCGTTGCCGATTAGTTTAACATATCCGATTTTAAAATATTTATGCAGGATTCAAAAAAATTAATTATTATTTTCATTACGGACTAATAAGTAATTTAAAAACTTGGTTCTTTTCATTGTTTTATTAAAGCTTTTTTATTTAATGATTGCAAGTGTTTATTAAAAGCTTTACAATATATGTATGCACGTTCATTTTAACGTAAAAACAAGTTTTTTATTACTTTGAAAGTGTGAAATTTATGTTTTCATTTATGCATTTAATGTTAGAAATCTCACAGTAGATTTTATTTCAATTTATTTTACATAATGGCTGATCTTAAAAAACTAAGACGTAAACGAGGTTCGATTAAACAGCAATTGACATGTTTTATTTCATTTTTCAACAAAATTCAAAAACTATACGATGATAGTGAACATATAGAACAGACAATCATTTTTGATTTACAACAAAGATCTGCAAAATTAGGTTCATTATATGATGAGTTTAATGATTTACAAACCGACATTGAACAAGAATGTGATGATGATCAATTAGAAAATGAATATGCTGAACGAATTAACTTTACAAACGACCATGCAACTTACACAGCAAGTGCTTTATGTTTGGTATCCAAATTAAATGTAATAATTAGTTCTGAAACAAATAATACAACTCACAGCGAGTTATTTGAAAATAAAGTAGAATTTGTCAAGCTTCCTCCAGTCACAATTCCTTCCTTTAATGGAGAGTTTTGCAAATGGATAGAATTTAAAGAAACATTTGAGTTATTAGTTCATCAAAACTCTTCATTGAATGACATTCAAAAATTCCATTACTTACGAACTTCTTTAGGCACAGAAGTGCAACAAATTGTTAAGCATTTAGAATTTTCTAAACAAAATTATATTTTAGCATGGCAGGCTTTATGCAAACGGTTTGACAATCCTCATTTGCTTGTCAATAGTCATATTAAATCGTTATTTAATTTAAAATCAGTCACACAAGAAAGTGCTAGTGCTGTAAGAGAATTAGTAGATACAGTTAATCAACATTTGCTTGTTTTAAAGAATTTAAACTTGTCTTATGAAAATCCATTATCTAGTGCTATGTTGATTCATATTATTTCAGACAAATTAGACAAAGTTACTTTAAAAGAATGGGAGCAAAAATACGATAAAGATACTTTACCAGAAGTCAATGATTTATTTAAATTTCTAGATAACAAAGCAAATCAATTAGAAAAGCTTGAAGAGAGGGGAATAAATGTCAACTCTCAAGTTCAACAAAGTTCTCAACAGAGAAAACCATTTAAAAAACATGTATCTTTAGTGTCAAATAATCTTTCTAATGCAAAGAAAATATGTCATTTATGTCAAAGTGATCATCTTATTTACTATTGTCCTCAATTTTTACAATTAAGTGTTTCTCAAAGATGGACAAGGATTAAAGGTATGAAATTATGCACAAATTGCCTATGCAAGGGACATTTTAGTAAAGATTGCAGTCATGGGTCCTGTAAAGTTTGTAAAGGTAAACATAATACCCTGTTGCATCATTATCAGGATCAAGGAACTTATTCAATTAATCACATTACAAATTCAAATATGCGAGCAGCTCAAGCTCAGTCATTACAAGTAACAAATAATGGCACCAATTGTCATGAATCAAATAACGCGACAGAGCTAGCTGTGTCTAATTTCTCAAAAACTAATAATACATATGTTTTACTGTCTACTGCCATCATTAATATATGGGATGATAATGGTCAAGTTCATCAGGTAAGAACTGTTCTTGACAGTGGTAGCCAGACTTCATTTCTAACAGAAAAATTATGCAAAAAACTTAACCTAAAGCAAATAGATGCAAATCTTTCAATTGTGGGGATCAATCGTGTCACTTCCACCCTACGTTATAAATGCAATGTTTCTATTGGATCTACTTATGATTCAGATATCTTCAATTTAACATGTTTTGTCCTACCTAAAATTACAGAAAATTTACCTATTTATAGCATTGAAGGTTCTAAATTAAATATTCCTAAAAACATTTCTTTGGCAGATCCTTCGTTTCATAGATCACAATCAGTTGATATGCTTATTGGTTCCGATTTATTTTGGGATATACTTCGAAATGGAAAAATTTCTCTGGGTAAAAATCTTCCTGTCTTACAAAACACATGTTTTGGTTATGTAGTTGCCGGGTTGTGGTCACAAAATGTCGATAAGGTCCAATGTTTTTTTGTACAGAATGATCAAGTACAGAAGGATCTTGAAAAATTTTGGTCAATAGAAGAAGTTTCAAATACAAAGTTAATTTCTCAAGAGGACAACATATGTGAAGAACATTTCAAGAATACATATTCTAAAGATTCAACTGGTAAATTTATTGTCAAGATTCCATTAAAAGAAAGTAGAGAACAGTTAGGAGATTCAAAAGACTTAGCTGTGAGGAGATTTCTAAATCTTGAAAGACAATTTGAAAAAGATCTTCAATTAAAGAATCTTTATGTTTCATTTATGCAAGAATACCAGGCACTTAACCATATGTCAATTGACACATATTTCGATGACAACATTTGTTCATATTTTCTACCTCATCACGGGGTGCTCCGCAATGAAAGCCTTAGTACACGATTAAGGGTTGTTTTCAATGGTTCTGCTAATACAACAACTGGTAAGTCTCTTAATTCTATTCAGTACGCAGGACCAGCTATTCAAAATGATATTTTTGCAATATTGTTAAGGTTTCGGTTTCATAAATATGTAGTTATTTCAGACATCGAAAAGATGTATCGGTGTATTGATGTCCATCCAGATGATAGACATTTACAAAAAATATTTTGGAGAGAAGATGTACATCATCCTCTTTCAATTATGACCTTAAATACCGTGACATACGGTACCTCGAGTGCTCCATATCTCGCAATGAGATGTTTAAGACAAATTTCTTATGATTGTCAAGATAATTTTCCATTAGAATCCAAATTAATTCATGAGGATTTTTATGTCGATGATTTGATTACAGGTTTTGATGATTGTGATGTTGCGAAACAAACCTGCAGAAACATTTCTAATATACTGCAGTCAAGTGGTTTTAATTTACGCAAATGGGTTTCCAATGATCCTGTCATTATAGAACATTTAAAGAACAATGCCGATGAACTTAGCGTCTTAAACTTGGGAAATTCAGATCCTGTAAAGACACTAGGAATACAATGGATTCCTAAACTCGATATTTTATGTTACAATCTTCCAGAACAACAAAAAACAATAAATACAAAAAGACAGATCTTGTCAGAGATTGCAAAGGTTTATGATCCGTTAGGACTTATCAGTCCATGTATTATTTTGGTCAAAATATTATTACAAAAGTTATGGAAACAAAAACTGAATTGGGATGATCAGATTCCCACAGAATTAGTAGAGGACTGGAATCGATTCAAGTCCAAATTACATTTGATAAATCAATTTCAATTGAACAGATTTATTTTAACCGAATCGCATCAACGATACGAGATACACGGATTTAGCGATGCATCGTTTAATGCTTACAGCGCAGTTGTGTATATCAGGTGCTTCGATAATTCTGGAAACATTACAGTTCGTTTATTATGTTCAAAAACCAAGGTGTCTCCTATAAAACTACTTACAATTCCACGATTAGAATTATGTGGAGCTGTATTATTGGCAAAATTAATGAAATCAGTTATAGACGCAATAGGGGTTTCTATACTTCCAATTTATTGGTGTGATTCACAAATTGTGTTACATTGGTTACACGCAGATCCAAGTAATCTTCAAGTGTTTGTAGGCAATAGAGTTAGTGAAATTCAGCGTCTCTCAAAAAGTCGTTCATGGCATTATGTTGCATCAAAGGATAACCCAGCTGATATTGCTTCAAGAGGCTCTTATCCCCATGAGTTACTTAATCAACGTCTTTGGTGGAATGGTCCTATATTTTTACTGGATTGCTCTTTTATTCCTCCACCATTTAAACAGTCAGATTCTATTATTATTCCAGAAATCAAACAAAAACCAATCTCCTTAATTTCAAGAACAGATCAATTTATTATTTTTAATAAATTTTCTACTTTTCGTAAACTGTTGCGAGTCCACAGTTATTGTTTAAGGTACTTAAGGAACCTACTTAATTCTAGCAAAAATAGAAAACTACCAGATGCAACATCCAGCAATCATGGCTCTCGCAAAAATCAGTACATCCCCTTTTTATCACAAGATGAATTAGAAAAAGGTCGATTAAGTTTAATTAAATTAGCTCAAAATGAATGTTTTCAGGAAGAAATACAATTAATCAAAGCTAATAAAGAAGTCAAACGAAATCACAAACTCTTAGCTTTGTCGCCATTTATTGATGGTAATAATTTGTTACGAGTAGGTGGTCGATTAACCCACTCTGGGTTAGAGTATAATCACAAACATCCTTTTTTATTAGATGGTAAGCATCGGCTTACTCAGTTGCTAATTGAGGATGAACATTTAAATTTATTTCATGCAGGTCCACAATTATTATTGTATACTATAAGGCAGCAATATTGGCCAACAGGAGGCATGAATGCAGTAAAATCTGTTGTTAGAAATTGCATAACATGTCACAAATTTAAACCAACTCAAATTACTCCATTCATGGCCGATTTACCTCAATCTAGAGTAAATATTTCATTTCCATTTGATCACACCGGTGTTGATTATGCAGGACCCTTTGTCCTTAAAGATCGCAAAGGTCGTGGTTGTAAAACGTATAAAGCATACATCTGTTTGTTCATTTGTTTCAGTACAAAGGCAGTTCATTTAGAATTAGTCACTGCTCTTACGTCCGAAGCATTTAACGCAACATTTCGAAGATTTGTTGCTCGCAGAGGTAAACCATCTCACATATATTCGGATAATGGGACTAATTTTGTAGGTGCAAAAAATGAGTTAAATATATTATTTAAGTTTTTGTCTACCTCTTATGATACATTTTCAAATTTTTTCACAAATAAAAATATTCAATGGCATTTTATTCCGTCGAATTCTCCGTCATTTGGAGGATTGTGGGAATCTAACATTAAAAGTGTAAAACATCATTTACTAAGGACAATTAAAAATGTTTTATTAACGTATGAAGAATTTGTAACGATACTAACACAAATTGAGGCTACGGTAAATTCCCGTCCCCTTTACCCTATGTCCTCAGACCCTAATGACTTTTCACCCTTAACCCCATCTCACTTCTTGATTGGAAGATCACATACTGCTGTTCCTGATCCAGCTTTTGGTGAAACGGTAAAACTGAACCAGTTAACAAGATTTCAGCTGCTTCAACAATTGCAGCAAAGTTTTTGGAAGCAATGGTCTACTTCCTACCTTTCCAGCCTTCAAAGCAGATATAAGGGCAAACAAAAGGTACCCAATTTGGAATGTGGTACATTGGTGACCATCAGAAATGAGAATGTTCCTCCATGTCAATGGATTTTAGGACGAATCAGTGAAGTTCACCCAGGTCCAGACGGCGTAGTACGAGTCGTTACAGTGAAGACGTCGAAAGGAACTTTAAAAAGAGCTGTAACTAAAATATGTCCTCTACCAGTATTATTGAACCAACCGTTCAAGGCGGGGAATATGGTGAAAACTTGAATCAACGTGGCAACGTGGTGTTCCGGCCGACCATGCGGAGTCGGCTTTAACAAGTCGCCCTCCCTCTCTTAGCTAGCGACCATCGAAGAAGCCAGTTCGAAAATTATACAGTCCATTTTCATTTCAGTTTATTTAATGTTTCAAATGTTAATTTTATTATAGTTCAGTAAATAAAAAGTGTATAACGTATGCAATTCATTTCTACAATTATTTTGTCAAAATTTTATGCATACTCCAGAAATATGTTGGCTACATGAGCCCAAATGATACAATTGTCTGCCAAAGAATTTAAAACAAATTAAGAGTTAGAAAACATAGATATAAGTATGAAACTAAACAATGGATTGGAAACAAAACAACACAATTATGTGAAGAAATGATTAATTAATAATAGTAATAAATAGAAACTATCTAAATAAACTTTGTTTATTTAGATAGTTTCTATTTATATATATATATATATACGTATATATATATATTATATATATATATATATATACAAGGTGGTCCAGAATTATGTACATTAATTTCTAGAGATCATAGTACGTCCAAAAAGAAGGGTACTTCTTTATGTACACTTTTTTATCAAACTGAATAATAAGGCAGATACAACCCTTTAAAGGGGTGAATTGAAATTCTTATTTTTTCAAATATCTTCCAAACGGTTTTGAATACGGAGTTCATATTTTGGGAGTGATAATAAGACATTGGGATAATTAATTTTATGTCACCACCTACCACATCCTATATTAATACAGGGTAGTTTTGGAGGGTAAGTGGGGGTTATTGCGTCACATGTTTTTTAATTTTTACATATTTTAAAAAAATATTTTAAAAATTGTTTCCTTCGACTTTTATGCGCAAAAAAGGTGCTCTTGTAATATTTCGATAGTTATCACCGTTTTCGATTTATTTAAACTCGAAGGTATACATGTATTGTATTGTAATCGTTACATTTCTTAATATTCATCAAGTATGCTTTGGAATTGACACTTGTGTTAGCAACAACACTTTAATCTCAAGTAGTCTATGAATTGTTAGTGAAGTTTAATAACAATTAAATTATTTTATCTACACTTTTATTATACTCGACAGTGAAATTTGTTTAACACGTCTCTTTTGCTATATTTTTAAATTTGTTTGCACGCAATATGGCACACTATTCAAATTCTGAGATGACAGACATACTTTTAGTAATAGGGGAATGTTCGGGAAATGCTGCTGCCGCTGTAAGACGATACAGAGAAAAGTATCCGAACAGAAATATTCCCAATGCCAGGACTTTTATAAGTACTGAACGATGACTGAGAGAAACCGGTTGTCTTCAAAGAAGGAATACAGATGCTGGTCGTCGTAAAGAAGCAAGAAATGTTCGCGTTGAACAGCAAAATATTGGATGCTGTAATAAATGACCCCACAATAAGTACACGCAGGTTAATATTAATAACGAATATTTCCCATCAAAGTGTTTTAAGAGTTATGCATGAAGAGCAATTACATCCTTACCACTATCGACAAGTGCAGGAATTGTTACCTGACGATATGTCACTTAGAGTTGATTTTTGTGAAGTATTGCAAAATAAAGTTCAAAATGCACCAATTTTTTTAAGCAACATTCTGTTTACAGACGAGGCCACATTTACAAGACAAGGTATGTTCAATTCTAGAAATATGCACTTCTGGGCTGAAGAAAATCCAAGGGCTACAATGGAAACTCACTTCCAACACACGTTCAAGATAAACGTTTGGGCAGCTACTTTAGAAAATAGTTTCATAGGATACCACATCTTTTCCGGAAATTTAAATGGTAACATGTATTACAATTTTCTAGACAATAATTTACATGATATTTTGGAAGATATTCCATTACAAATACGAAGAAACATGTTTTTCATGCATGATGGTGTTAAACCACATTACACAAGAATTTGTAGAAGGTGGTTACATGAACATTTCCCTGATAGGTGGATAGGCCGGGGTGCGGATGCACCGATTCATTGGCCTGCTCGTAGTTAAGAGACAAAACTGAACAAGTATTTACCGGTTTACAAAACGATCCAGTAACATTAAATGGATTAATGCGTTCGCTAAATATAAGAATTAGATTATGTATTCAACAAAATGGAGGACATTTTGAACAGTTGTTGTGAAATATTATTTTCGCCATTAATTAAATGTTAAGTATTAATTAAGTTTTCCATTAATTTGTAATATTATTGCTAACACAAGTGTCAATTCCAAAGCATACTTGATGAATATTAAGAAATGTAACGATTACAATACAATACATGTATACCTTCGAGTTTAAATAAATCGAAAACGGTGATATCTATCGAAATATTACAAGAGCACCTTTTTTGCGTAGAAAAGTCTAAGGAAACAATTTTTAAAATATTTTTTTAAAATATGTAAAAATTAAAAAACATGTGACGCAATAACCCCCACTTACCCTCCAAAACTACCCTGTATTAATATAGGATGTGGTAGGTGGTGACATGAAATTAATTATCCTAATGTCTTATAATCACTCACAAAATATGAACTTCGTATTCAAAACCGTTTGGAAGATATTTGAAAAAAAAAGAATTTCAATTCACCCCTTTAAAATGTTGTATCTCCCTTATTATTCAGTTTTATAAAAAAGTGTACATAAAGAAGTACCCTTATATTTGGACGTACTATAAGCTCTAGAAATTAATGTACATAATTCTGGACCACCTTGTATATATATATATATATATATATATATATATATATATATATATATATATATATATATATATATATATATAAGTCTCGCGCACAAGGGGTGCTACTTTTATGGTAGCTCTACTTCAGTGATTCTTTATGTTTATTATTTAGTTTTCAGTATGCTTATTTCTTGTAAATCCATATTATAATGTAGGCTTCCTAAACATTATTATTGGTATTACTTACAATAAATTTTAATTATTATTATTGTGTTTTATTACAACTTTTTACCCTTTCCTAACATAAATTTCATATCCTGACGAATTTGAATGTAGTACTGTACAACCAGAAGTTTCAGAGACCCCAGATGCACAGAAAGAGAAATCGAAGGAGTGTACAGTCATTCTCGCCGCAGCTGCAGAGTTTCTAGAACTCTCTGCAGTGTTGGAAGTTAATAGATATTCACATTCAAAGAAATTCCTCAAAAGGAAACAAAAAAAGTCAGCAACTTAAGACAAAGTTAATAGAAATTTCAAAATTATAATTCTGTATTGATAAGTAAAAAAGTTATGAGTCAAAAATATAGATTTTAAGTGATGAAGTTTTTTATTAGGGCTGCAGTCAGAAGTTTGGCCGGGATGTTACAGAAACACTCTTTTGACTTTTGGTCTGGCTTTCGGAATTATTTTATTCCTTTTTCAAGACACTGTAATTAGAAGATTGTGTAAATATTTACAATATATCACAAATTGTCAGTGCAACTTACTAGTCGTTGAGATTATTTGTATGAAACTATGACACTCAACATTAATAACACACATATAAAATATAACATATAAAATAATGGACAAAATACATTTTAAAATTTAGTTAGGGATAGCAAAACTTAGTTAAATCAGTTAAAACCATGGACGTATAAACACAGATGAACTCAGTTATTTACATAAAATTGTGAGGTTAAAATTATTTGAATAGGTCACATTCTCAGCACCTTCAACTGTTGTCACGTTTTTTTATTAAAATTTCTTATTCGCGAATCACTGAAAATATTACTCCGTATTTTATACTCTACATGTGCTATCAAACCAAAATAATAATTTATTGTTATATTAATATATTTAATTGTAATCCAAATATCAAGTGGACACATAGTGTGCATTATCATTTAATAATAGCGTATAATAGATATCAATCAATTATTTTATATGTAGAAGCGCTGAAAACTATTTATAAATGGCAACGGTGTTTACATTTATCTGTCTTATGGTTCTACGTCAAACTTCAAATGCATGTTTGTTTACTTTTTACAGTAGATGAGGAAAAGTTGTTTTTCGATATTTTGGCTGTATTTTGAGTGATATTTGTGAAAAGTGAAATAAACATATTATAATAATGGTGCTACAGTTTTGCATTTGCAAAAAAAACGAAATATTCACATCCCGATCTCTCATTTCATTTGTAAGTACTGTCTGTTTACATTATTTAAGATGAGAAACTGGCGTACCATTGGGTTTATTCATGTTCATTAATGTATTAAAAATAAGATATGAGTTCATGAAATTAGTAAACATTTTTAAATTGTAAGTAGACATCATCTGATTAAAAAAAATCTGTTTAGTACCTTTTTAATTTAATAGTTCTCATAGATTCAAATAAATTACTGAAATGAATAAAACTCATTTATTTTTCCATGTAGGTTTCCAAATAATATTGACGATCGAACTATTTGAGTAGCAAATTTAGGAGAAAACATAAAGATTTTTTATTGTAGCATTATTTTGATACCTATTAAAAGATTAACTTGAATTCAACTATATTTTATTGTATTAATTTTAAAGCAAATAAAATTGTATTTTAATTTTTCTATAAAGACGTGATTTGTTAATAGTTAAACTCTCTTTTTTTTTTAATTCTTTGAACGTGTTTTTATACATTATTACTACTTACAATTTTTAAAGTCTGAATAATTATTCCCGCGAGTAAAAATTGAAGAACGCTTATGCTCATTGAGGAAGCATCATATTCTATCGAAGCTTCAAAACATTGTGTGTTAAAGGTATCTTATTGCTGTGTCCATCTGTGCTTATACGTCCATGGTTAAAACACACCATGAAAAGATGTCACAAATGAAGTTTTACTATCCTTAACTAAATTTTAAAATGTATTTTGTCCATTATTTTATATGTTATATTTTATATGCGTGTTATTAATGTTGAGTGTCATAGCTTTATATAAATAAGCTCAACGACTATAGTTTATTTTTATGAACGAAAGAGTAATTAGCATAATTTTAACTGGTGCCTTCGACCACTCCATGGGCGTGCTCAAGATTAATTGAAAAATTACTTTGAATAATTGTAAAAATTAAATGATTATTAATTGTAAAAATATTTCAGTGTTATGTGTATGTAAACAAAAGTGACCTCTTTTATCACACACTATATTAGAACTGACTGGCCTACATTAAAAAGAGTTTTAAAAAATTCACATTTTTTTTAATTTTTAAAAATTACAAAAGAGAAAAAGAGTTTTTAAAACCGTCTAGGGTATGTTAAATAGATGAATAAAAATATTAATATAAAACTTACAGCTACTTGTTACAAATCCAAATCAGATTCAGAAGATGAACTTTCAGAACCAAGATTTATAATAACTGGCTCGATCATTTTATCAGTAATATTGTCCAGCTTCCACATTTTTTCCTCTTCTTTAATAGTGTGATTTACTGCCTTTTCCCAGTTTTCAGGTTTTACATTATTTACAGCCTCCAAAAACAACTGTTTAACATCATGAATTTTAAAAGTGGTATTTTTTCTTGAAACTTCACTCTTTATCTGTGCCCATACCAGTTCAATCGGGTTTAATTTACAATGATATGGTGGGGATCTAAGTACGGTCATTCCATGATTTTTGGCAATTTCATCAATTTCGTATTTTTTAAATTTTTCTTTATGAAGGGCACACAACGAATAAAGTTCCTTTCTTATAGATCCGGGATGGTACGTAATATTTTTTGAACTCAGCCAATTCTGCAAGTCTTTTTTTAACCACTTGGTTGTGGGCAGTCCTTCTATAAGTCTGGAGTGATAACTTGCATTATCCATTACTATTACACAGTTCTTAGGAAGAAGATCTATCATTTGTTCGAACCATTCTTGAAAGACATCAGCGTTCATGTCTTCATGGTAGTCACCGGTACAAGTTGATTCAAAAGTTAATAAACCACCTTCAACAAAACCGTCTGAACTGCCAATGTGTACTATTATCAGCCTGCGTCCCTTTCCTGATGGAGGGTTTAAACCAGTAGATAAGTTATTTACAAAAGCGTGCCTTTGACTTGTAACAGTTTCATCCTGCCAAAATTTATTTGGTGTATGACCCTCGTTGATCCATGTTTCATCAAGATAAAATATTTTTCTTTTTTGGTTTCTCATTTCCTTTATGGTTCTCAGAAAATGTCTTCTCCATATGACAATATCGCTTCTTTCTAATAAAATAGACTTTCTGGGATTCTTTTTCCAGCGGAAGCCTATTTCTTTTAAAAGTTTCCATAACGTACTTCGACTCATTTCTGGGTAATCCTTATCATCTCGAACTGAGACAAGAACTTTATCCAATGTTGGAAATTCTTGTCTAAAGAAGAATTCATGCACTTTCCGTCGAAGTCCTTCTTTAAAATGATATTCTATTTGAAATTTTGGTTTCCCTGGAGCATTACGTGGCATTTGAAAACTACCACATTTCTCTTCTTTAGTAACTCTGTAAATCGTAGATTTCCCAACACCAAGTGTACTGCTAACTAACTCAACGGTCTCATCAACACTTTCACATAAACGTTTGTCTGTAAATGATTTAAAACAATTAAATATTAATGTTTTTTCATTAACTGTTAAAGGACCAATTTTTCGGCGTTTACACGGCACTTCCAAATTTTCCATAACACTAGTATACACAATAAACTGCACCTTGCAACTGAAGTACCTACTTTTAGTGAACTGTTATGAATTTTGAATACGCTACTTGGACCTTCCTACAAAATGGAAAAACCCACTATCACATTTTCTGTGGAATAAGTTTAGAAGGTAATTATCTAGTCAATTACTGTCGTAGATTCCTGGAATTAAAGAATTAAATGTTTGATTGTTGAAACCCTTACTTCGTGGAACGCACTCATTTCAGATAAAATAAAACCATTTATTTTATCTAAAGAATTAAACTTTATTTTGCAAATAGGTAGGTACTTATTAAACTTTTATTGGTTATATATAACCAATAAAATAAACATCTTACATTTTTTGCAAATTCATTAGTACCTGTTAACCTCCATCACTCCGACACTGGCAACCTTACTTAGGGATTAGTAACCCTCACAACTATTGTATTCTATTCTGCTCCAACCTTTATACCTGGTGGTCATACTCAATTTAAAATTGTTTTCTATATACTTCTGTAAACTTGTTGACAAATATCTGTTTTTCATTGAGTCACCCGTATCAACAGTTTAGGGATTTGCATGCATAATTTATTGTTTTATTACTCTCTCATACATAAAAATACACTATAGTAAGTTGCACTGAGAATTTGTGATATATTGTAAATATCTACACATTCTTCTAATTACAGTGTCTTAAAAAAGAAATAAAACAATTCCGATAGCTAGACCGAAAGTCTAAAGAGTGTTTCTGTAACATCCCGGCCAAACTTCTGACTGCAACCCTAATAAACTTTGTTGTTTGTTTATATCGGCAGTCACTAATATCCAGTATTTCTTATATATGTATATATATATATATATATATATATATATATATATATATATATATATATATATATTTATATATATATATATATATATAATATATATATATATATATATATATATATATATATATATATATTTCGTTTAGTTTTTGAATATTCTCGGTTACGGAATATTATCCTAGTTATGTATTCTGTGATTACAATAATTTATATACTATGCAATAAAAAGTAATAATTCTCGAGAAAAGAGAAAAATTGATGCAGTGATCTTAATAATATACTGTTACTATCAGAACGAGTAGATAAATTTTTAATATCTGTAACAGTTAAAATACAATTTTATCGTTGTTTACACGCACGGCATCGCATAGGTGTCTAGTTCTTAGTAAGTTATTAGTTTGTAATATATAATTAGATTTGATATGTAATTCTTTTAACAATATTTAACATTTCCTTTCAAAGCTCCAGGTTAAAAATTGATGAAAAAAAAATGAAAAAGCCTCGCCGCCGGTGTTGAAGGAAAATGAAATCCTGCGACAGCATTCCCGATACAAAATATTAAGAAAAAATCAATGATGACACACAGGTTCGTTAAACTTGTTTCAGATGAAACTCTTCCGTCGGGATATCAGATATCCTTGTGAATCTTACTTTTAATGAAAAGCGCTGATTAAAAAATGTCGAGAAATAGACCAGGAAATTATCTGAGCGAATTTATCTTTTGCCGTTGATTTTTAATTTAATTAAACTGCTTTGGCATTAATTCTGTTGGGAGTTTTTCTTGTTATAAAGAAGTCGGGGGTGGCAGTTTTAGATTTATTAGGCCGGCGCTTTCGTATTTTGAACAAAGCGATAAACTTAAAAGAAATCGTCTACTAATGAGGATTTTTTTCTTTTTTCTGTTAAAATAGTTGTGCTTAATTTCTTATTTTATTCTACGTTACAGTAATAGTATATTTTAGAATTTTTTATCATTTTGCTAGATGTATGCTATCAATATTGGATTGAAACAGTATTTGTGTAAAATATATAGCTTTCTGATTTATATTAAAGGTACAAGTCTCACAAACAATGCCACAAATCATCGACAACGAAGAAACGCACTTCGAAACTCAAGCAAAAGTGGAGGCAATAACAATAAAACTGTAAAACAATAAAATTTCAACAACAAAAAAATAAAGCACCGAATCGAATTCATAGTAATAGAAGAAGTCAATCTAAGTTCTGAACCACTGAAAACATGCAAAAATATTCCTCTACTAAAATCAAAGAAGCACGGAAGAAGGCCAGAAAGATCAGTACAGGTCAGTATCTATTCCAACTGGAATTACCTAAAAAATATTGAAAGGAATCATCTACAAAAGAATCTACAAACATGCAGAAAGAAGAAGAGTTATCGAAGAAGCTTCACTAACTAGCAACGCTGGTTCGCAAAAACCAATTTCAGCAGAAAGAAAAGAACAAGAATGGCCGTACTAGACATGGAAAAAGCCTACAGTACAGCTTGGGAAAACCCTAATCTACAAGATGAAAAGAGTTAGACTGCCTCGTATATATATATATATATATATATATATATATATATATATATATATATATATATATATATATATATCGGTTTCAAAACGTCTTGCGTCGTTGTCCCATGCCTAATTTCCACGAATTTCTATCATTCCATTGTTCTTCGGTCAAGTCTCGGGAGCTCATTGCCTTTGTTATTCCCTCCTTCCATGTTCTTTTTGGTCTTCCTCGTTTCTTACGATTTGGTGGTATCCTTTGCATGGCGATTTTTGGTAGTCTTGTTTCTGGCCTGCTTTGAACATGGCATACCATATAAGTTGTTTCCTTTCTATGTCTGTTGCCAGTGATCCATCTACCCCCATCCGATTCCTTATTTCATCGTTTCTAATTCTGTCTGCCCTAGATATTTGAAGTGATCGTCTAAATATATCTATTTCTGTTGCTTCGAGTTTTCTTTTATTGCTTTCTGTTAGTCTCCATGTCTCTGTACCATAGGTTAAGCTGGTTTTTATGAGAGATTCATATATATTGTATTTTCGTCTTTTACCAATTTCTGAGCTCCAAAGAACTCCGTTAAGGCATCCAATTGTTCTACGGGCCTGGGTTATTCGTTTTCTAATTTCCCTATTGTCTATGCCTGTGGTGTCAAAATCAATTCCTAGGTAGGTATATTCAGTACAAAATGCAATTTCGGTTGTGTCCATCTGAATGTTGGATAGTTCTACACCTCCATCCATCCAATGGCACTACAGCCCAAGCCGGGCCTTGGCCTCCTTCATTAAACCTCTCCAAACATCTCTATTTACTGCTGTTCTTTTCCATGAACGCGTTTTTAGGAGATTTTTGGCATCCTCATCTACCTCGTCTTCCCATCTCTTTTTTGGTCTTCCAACAGGTCTTTTTCCTTGCATTCTTGCGTTTAGTAATTTTCTTGGGATTCTGTTCTCATGCATGCGGGCCACATGCCCTGCCTATCGTAATCTCTGCAGTCTAGTGTATTGTGCTAGTGTTGGTTCAGTGTATTGTTCGTATATTTCTTTATTATATCTAATTCGCCAGTTGTTATTTTCCTTTATTGGACCCAGTATTCTACGCAATATTTTTCTTTCGAACACGTCTAATGCATTGGTAGATTTCTGTGTTATAACCCATGTTTCACACCCATAACTTACTATGGGTCGGATTATTGTTTTATATACCCGGAGTTTTGTTTTCCGGTGTACGTCTCGCGATTTGAATATGTGGCCCATCGCGAAATAGGCTTTGTTTGCCAGCATAAGCCTTCTATTTATTTCCGGTTCTTCTTCATTATTTTCGACCAGATCCATTCCTAAATACGTGAATCTATTCACGTATTCTATATCGTCTATAAATTGTTGTTGTTGCGCCTGTCTATTTGATCTGGTTTGTATGAGTAGTTTTGTTTTATTTGTATTTATTGTTAGCCCTACAACTTCTGAACTCTGTTTCAACTGAACGTAGGTTTCTTCTGCCGCAGTCTTTGTTCTGCTCATTATGTTTATGTCATCTGCGTATGCTGCTAATTGGGTAGATTTGTTTGTAAGTATGTTATTTCTGCTCACCGTCAACCGTCTAATTACATATTCAAGAACAAGATTAAAAAGTGTTGGAGCCAGTCCATCACCTTGTTTCAGTCCTAGCGTTGTCATAAACGCATCAGTGATCTGTCCTTGAATACATACATGTGCTTCTGTTTCTGTCATTGTCATTTGCACTAGTCTTATTAATTTTGATGGTATGCCAAATTCTTGTAATATATTAGGTAGTATTGTTCTATCTATTGAATCATAGGCTTGCTTGAAATCTACAAAGAGATTGTAGACGTCTATGTCATATTCCCATGCTTTGGCTAGTATTTGTTTAACTGTAAATAGTTGGTCAATAGTAGATCTATTTTGCCTGAACCCTGCTTGATATTCCCCGATAATTTTTTCAGTGAGGGGTTGAAGTCTTCGATTAAGAATGTTTGTGAGTATTTTGTATCCCGAACAAAGTAAAGAGATGCCTCTATAATTCTGGCATAACAGTTTGTCTCCTTTTTTATGAATAGGGCAGATTATACTTTTCTTCCATTGTTGTGGGATTTTTTCTTCTCTCCATATTTCTTGTATAAGCTGGTACATCTGTTCTGTCAAATTTGTTCCTCCCTGCTTGAACAGTTCTGCCGGTATCTTATCTATTCCCGGCGCTTTATGGCTTTTTTGCATTTGGATTGCTGTTCGAATCTCCTCTAGCGTTGGAGGTCTAGCCAATTCATTATCTTCTCCGTCTTCCCACAGCTCCTGTTGTTGACCTTCCTGTTCTACCTGCTGCTGCCGCTGTTGTAGTGGTGTATGTGCCCTTTCGTTTAATAATTCCTTAAAATACATCATCCAGGTTCTCTTAATTTTGTCCATATCGCTAATTATTTCCCCATTCTTATTTTTCTACGCCTATTGGGAGATATTTTGTTTTTTGTGTATGGAGTTCTAAACCCCACTTTTTGTATTCTTCCTGTAGTTTTTTGGCCATATATGTCAGGTTTTCTTTATCGTTGGCTATAAGGACTTGATCGTCTACAAACTGTAGGGTATATGGGCAAGTTTCTCCCAGGTCAATGCCCATTCCTCTGCACTTTCTCTTCCACTGATACAGTGCTTTCGCCACGTAGATTTTAAACAATGTGGGGTATATGCAACACCCCTGCCGGAGTCCCTTGTTTACAGGAAATTTTTTTGAAAGTCTATTTCCAATTTTTATTCCCGACGTTGAAGGATCAACGTCGGGAATAGACTACCTCATTACTTAGTTAATATCCATTCATCATATGGCTCTACAGCCCAATTCGAGCCCCGACCTGCCTTATGAAGCCCCTTTATCCGTTAAGGTTTGCAGCCATTCTCCTCATCGACTGCCAAGAAAATTTCGGGCGTCCTCATCCACATCATCCCCCCATTACTTTCTAAGTCTTCCAATAGGTCTATTCCTCTGCATTCTTGTATTTAACAGTTTTTTTGGAAGCCTGTTTTATTTCATTCCAAATAAAGGGTGATTTATTTAGAGGTACTTCTTTTGGTAGGAATTTGATTGGAGATTGTGCATGAATACTGCCAAACTAACATTTCGCTTTTGTTCAGTATTTTTTAACATTTCATGATGGAAAGATTAAGCCCCCACAGCGTTTAGAAATTATTAAGTTGTATTTTGAAAATGGGAGTTCTGTGAGGAATGTGTTTCGTGCGCTTAGAGCAATTTATGATCCACATAATCGGCCTACAATTCGCTTTACGATTAGTAAGTTTGAAACCCAGTTTTCATTATTGGATAACACGCGACCAATTAGATCACATTAAGCACGTACTGAAGAAAATGTAGCGGCGGTAATGGATAATATACTCATTCTCAACAGCTTGGTTTGTCATATGCAACAACTTGGCGTATTTTACGTAAGGATCTTGGTTTAAAAGCATACAAAATTCAATTAGTGCAAGAACTGAAGCCGACTGACCTTCTGAGTTGTTACCATTTCAGTCGATGGGCTCTTGATAAGCTTTCAGAAGATACATTGTTTTCATGAAAAGTTTTGTTTTCAGATGAGGCCCATTTTTGGCTTAATGTGTACGTTATTAAAGATTAAAAAGCCCTTATTTGGGGTGATGAACAACTCAAAGAGTTCAAGAGTTGCCATTACACCCTGAAAAAACAGTTGTTTGGTATGGCTTATGAGCTGGTGAAATCGTTGGTCCATATTTCTTTAAAACAGAGACCGGGGCTAGAATGTTACTGTGGATGAAGACCGTTATTATGCCATGATAACGGACTATTTGGTACCTGAAATTGAAGCACGTGGTCTCATCGACATTTGGTTCCAATAAGATGGCGCCACTTGTCATACAGCCAGTGAAAGCATGGTTTTACTGCGAGAATGATTCGGTGAACAAATTATTTCACGCTTTGGACCAGTGAATTGGCCGCATAGATCCTGTGACATCTCACCTCTAGACTCTTTCTTTTAGGGCTATAAAGTCCAAAGTCTACATAAATAAACCAGATACGATTGAGGCATTAGAGGCCAATATTACTCCAGTCATTGGTGAAATACCAATCGAAATGCCGTAAAGAGTCATCAAGAATTGGAACTTCAGAATGAACCAACTTAATCGTAGTTGCCAACATTTAAAAGAAATTATCTTTAAGAAGTAATTGAGTAATTGTAAAGAATGGTTCTTTAGTATGATAATAAATATTTTCAAATACAATTTATCCTTTTCATTGTTTTTTTTTGAAAAAAGTACCTCCAAATGAGTTACCCTTTATATGGCCTGTTAATTGAAAATGATGTAGGTGGACACACTGAGATAAAGGATCCATAGCTTACTATCGGTCGGATTATGGTCTTGTATATTCGTATATTGCTTTTTTAATGTACTTCTCATGATTTAAATATCGGGCTCATAGCGAAGTATGTCGTATTGGCTAGGATGCTTCTTCTACTAAGCTTTGTTAGTGTTGTCCTTTGTGGTGTTGACTTCTAAATAGATAAAGTTATCTGCTTTTTATAAGTTGTCAACTGCCAGGTAGGATCGTGTTGCTCTCTTCAATCGTCTCTGTACTAAAATTTTAGTCTATTTTCGTTTATTCACACACCTATTTGTTTAACATGTGATTTAAGTTCCGTATACATATTCTCACCTGTTGCTTTCGCTCTGCTCATGATATTTATGTCATCTGCATGTACTGCCAGTTGGACTGATTTATTGATATGCGTGTTATTTTTATCTTCTGATGTTTTTCTTACTGCATATTCCAGTGCTAAATTAAATAATGTTGGTGCCATTTCTTCATCCTGTTTTAATCTTTGTGTTTTTTTAATGGTTCTGTCATTATATGTTATATCTGTATCTGAGCCACTGTGTCCAACATCGTCATTCGTCTGAGCCTAATTAATTTAGAAATTATTTCAAATTCACTTAATATTTTTTATTAATTTACCCTGTTTATTGAGTCATATCCCCATTTAAAGTAAACTAAAATATTATAGACATCTATGTCATATGCCAGGCTTTGCTTAAGACTTGCTTAACCGTAAATAGTTGGTCTATGGTTGATTTCCCCTTCCTAAATCCTGCCTGATAGTCTTCAATAATCTTATCTGCGATAGGTTGTAGTCTATGGTTAAGTATATTGGTAAATATTTTACATCCACAACACAGCAGGAAGATTCCTCTATAGTTTTGTCAAAGGAGCTTATTGCCCTTTTCATGTATTGGGAAGATGATACTCTTATTTTATTTTTTTGTCATTTTCTCTTATATCCTTATGCTGTGTATGACCTCACATATCCTTTTCGTTATTTCCCTTTCTTCCATCATGAACCATTCTGCGAGTATTCCGTCACATCCAGGGACCTTGGTATTTTTCTGCAGTTTAATTTCCCTTTCAACCTCTTCTATCGTTAGCGATTTTGTAATTTCATTCTCTTTCCCATTTCGTTCTTCAATTACCGCCTTACACTCATCATTAAACTATTAATCATCTTTTCTTTTTTTTTGTTCCTAGCATCGTTTTTGCTGGAATTAATATGGTTCTACTTTTTAGGTTCCACTGGTCTTCTAATGGTCTCTCCTTATCTTCTTCATATTTGGCCAGCTTTCTCTTTATTGCTTCTTCAACTTTCTTTTAAGTTTTGGTTCTGTCGTCTGAGCTGCAGCATGCATTTCGTCTACTTTTTACGTCCAGAATACTTGATAACTGATGGCTTTTTATCAAAACGTGGTCTATTGGTTTCACAACATTCCCTCCAGGAAATATCCAGATGCCTTTGTGTATGTTTTAGTAGGGAAATATAGTAGAACTCATGTTTCTAGTAGTTGCAAAGTCAATAAGATATTGGTCGTTTTCATTCGTGTCTCTATATAGGCTACGCCTGCCAATTATTTCGATATATTTTTTTTAGTTCCTAACTTTGCGTTTGTATTTTGCACCTATTACTATTTTGATGTCGTTTTTTTGTGTTAGATCATATATTTGCTTTATTAATTGGTTAAAAACTACTTTGATGTCCTCATCTTGTTCATTCGTTGAAATAGTCAACATAGGCAATACATATTTGACTAATAGAACTTTTCACATTTTAGCGGACAAAAAGACATCCTGGATGTAAGCAGTTTAAGAAGGGATTCCTCAGGGCAGCATTTTATCACCGATACTTTCAGATTTTTCCACTGATTCCAGAACAAACACAGTCTTATATTCAGATGACATAGCAGTCTACACCGCAGCCAAAGACAACAGGATGATCGTAGAAATGCTTGAATACCACCTAGAGAGAATTGCACACTGCACATATAAATTAGATATTGATTACACAGAGAAGACCCAGTTCATCACCTTGACACAGTATATCCTACCTGAGACGAATTAACAATAATTGAAAATAGAATCTAATCAAAAGAGTCGTCAAGTACCTAGGAGTCCATCTTGGCACAAGATTAAACTTCACAAAATACATCCAAGAAGTCAAGAAAAAGCCATTCATGCCAAGGAGACTGATACTACCACCCTACTTATACAGGAAAAGTCAGCTATCGCAGGCCAAGAAGGTTCAATTATACAAAACCTATGTTAGAGCGGTGATGTTAATTAAAGTTCTAGTATAGAGCTCAATAGCGGAGAGCAACTAAAATAAGATTGTAAGAACAGAAACTGCATGCTACAGGTTAATAGATGAATAACCATGTGAAGTTAGAGTTTCAAATAAAACCGTTTAGGGCTCCAGTACTACCATTGAGAGGTAGCTGTGATCGGAACCAAAAAATTCCTTCACCATGCCACAAGAAGACTCCTTAAAATCAGAGATATTCTAGCCAGAAACAAAGTACAGAGAATATATCGTGAAATCCTTAAGCTGATTGACCATCTAATCAGGGTTTAGCCAGGTGGTTATCGGAGACAGCAAAGCAGGTAAGACGGTACGGTATTAAAAATAGTACCTACAAAAACAGACTCCAGAAGCCTAATAGCATAACCCAGATTGTAAATACTGTTCTAGATGTACCGGGTGGCCAATAAGCCGATCTCTCGGCTATATTATATCAGAAACTATTCATGTTATAACTTTAGGAAAAAAAATTCCTTAGTAAAAGTGGCCAAGAGAAATCGCTGGAAATAATTTTCAAGATTCTGGATTAACCGCTAGGGGGCGTAACCTGCGAAAAAAATTTTGAAAACCAGTTTTTTGGGAAATATGTCCAATTATACCAAGTGTTAAATAAGTAAACTAGAAAGAGGCATAAATTCTGCACAAAGTTGTTTGAGTGGGAAGTGGAGAGTGGGAAAGTATTTGTGGATAAATACCTATAACTTTGATTTGGTCCAACCGATTTTAATGAAATTAGTGTCGTTAGAAAGAGTGTGGATGAATTAAGTCACATCTACTATAAAATACTTGCATTTAGTTTTCATAGTCGTAGGTAGAGGAGACTTTCAAATAAAAAAAAATTAAAATTTGTTTCTCTTCAAAATTTTTAATGGAAACACCTATTTATTGTAAATTATAATAGAACTGGAATAAATTCGTAACAAAATGGAGCAAATTGCATGTTAATAGCTTTTGTTGAACTCGAGATATGAATAAAAACTCATAAACATAAGTAAGTATAGTATTGACTCACCCCGTATTATAAATTACATTAAAAAATAACTCAGTAGGTATTTTCAAATTTTTTTATAGCAGAAGAATCTTAATGTTGATACCTATTTTGTAAAAAATAGTTTTTTCGAAACTAAGTAGGCTACGACAATGAATTTGACGGGGAGTTCATATTGTTTATTTATTGACAGCTGTCAAAACATTGTTAAGAAGTGCTATATTATAATTCGAATTAAAGATTGCACTTTTTTCAATAGATAATAATATTGGTAATATTAGTAATTAATTATCAGTACAAATAATTCGTGATGAGTATATCAAATTGTATGATATGATTGGAGTTTATTTCGAATGTCACCAAAATGCAGCTATTGCCTCACGTATAGATTTTGTAAGATATCGTGACAGGAGACATTATGGCAAAGAAGTATTTGAAAGAAAGGCAAAAATATTAAGAGAAACTGGTAGTTTTTCTCGTCCTTGTTTTAAACGACGTAGTAGAGTTATGACCGAAGATAATTCAGTCAATGTTCTTGCTTTAATTCAACAGAATCCACATATAAGTAGTCCGAAATCTCTACTTCTTTGCCACAATATCTCCTGCCAGGATATCTTACAGAATATATACGTGAGGCAATAGTGCCATTTTGGTGATATTCGAAATAAACTCCAATTATATCATACAATTTGATATACTCATCACGAATTATTAGTACTGATAATTAATTACTAATATTACCAATATTAATATCTATTGAAAAAAATGCAATTTTCAATTCGAATTATACTACATATAACACTTAACAGTATTTTGACTCTTCTCAATAAATAAACAATATGAGCTCCCTGTCAAATTCATTGTCGTAGCCTACTTAGTTTCGAAAAAACAATTTTTAATCATATGAAATAACACTGGTCAAAATAGATATCAACATTAAGAGTTTTCTGCTATGAAAAATTATGAAAGTACCTACTGACTTATTTTTTAATTTATTTTATATTACAGGGTGTGTCAATACTATACTTACTTATGTTTATGCATTTTTATTCATATCTCGAGTTCGATAAAAGATATTAACATGCGGTTTGCGCCATTTTGTTACGAATTTAATCTAGTTCTATTATAATTTACAATAAATAGGTGTTTCTATTAAAAATTTTGAAGAAAAACAAATTTTAATTTTTTCTATTTGAAAGTACCCTCTACCTACAACAATTAAAACTAAATGCAATTATTTTATAGCAGATGTAAATTAAATTATCCATACCCTTTCTAATGACACTAATTTTGTTAAAATCGGTTAATCCAAACCAAAGTTATAGGTATTTATCCACAAATACTTTCCCACTCTCCCCCACCCTTTATTTGGAAAAATAAAAAAAGTACTCGAACAACTTTGTGCAGAATTTATGCCTCTTTCTAGTTTACTTATTTAACACTTGGTATAATTGGACATATTTCAAAAAAAACTGGTTTTCAAAATTTTCTTCGCAGGTTACGCCCCTAGCGGTTAATCCAGAATCTTGAAAATTATTTCCAGCGATTTCTCTTGGCCACTTTTACTAAGGAATTTTTTTTCCTAAAGTTATAACATGAATAGTTTCTGATATATAGCCGAGAGATCGGCTTATTGGACCACCCGGTACATATTATTACAGCAATAAATGACTTACACTAAATTTTATTTTATGTTGCAGTAGGACTAGAGGAAAATTCCTAAATATATATATATATATATATATATATATATATATATATATATATATATCCGGTTTTTTAGGCGTTACGCCCGTCCGGTAGGGATCTATGATGGAGGAGTATCACCAAGCCGCAAGCCCTTATCTCTTGCCGTACTGCTCCACCATAGGCCGATCAGATCCCAGCATATCACAGTCTAAGCCGCAGATTCATCTAGAATTTTAAACTGCTGCGTTAGACTTTTTGTTTTCAGTACACCGAGCTGGGGCTCGAACCCACATCCACTGAACCGTTCGACAGTGAAGCGAATGAGAGGCAGCCGCACAGCCCGCTGAGCTATCTGACCGACCTGAAATTCCTAAATATACCGTTATAAATTTGTCTTGGTCTTTTTTAGTGTTTCCTATCCATTGAAGATGTTAGCGATTATCATGGTAATTTTAATTTAGTTTATAGCTAATGTAAATGAAGCCTGCTCTGGCTGTATTGAACGAAGTTCTTGATTATGGAACCAGGAAATACGTCGTCTCCCAGGACTCTCTTACCAAACACTGTTCTTTCAATAACCAACTGAAGTAAACCATACTATTTATTGTTTCTCATAATATGTCCTAAGTACTGTATTTTCCGTTTTTTTTTTTATTGCTGCAAGCACTTCACGTTTATTTGTGTAGAACTTTAGAATTCGTCACTGGATTAATTTATAAAATTGGGGCTTTCTTATAAAGCTTACTTTAAAAACATAGATTAGCCATACACCAGCCCTGTAAAATCTGATATATTCCCTACTACCTTACCATACTACCCCAACTGCCTTAAAGAAGGTCATATTTGACCTTCTTCCAATACATAGATCGTTCTGAAACTAGATGAAGGCAGGAGTATACAGAAATCGGATAAGACGTCAGGATGTAAAACGAAAGCATACCGGGACCAAATCTGTAGAGATATAAAATCATTAAAAATTTAAAATGATACCAGACGTTTCTTCTTCTTACTCAACTTTTCCCTTTTCAGGGGCCGCTGTTCCTTACTCTTCGTCACCGCTTATGTCTGTCCATCAGATCTTTTTCACCTAAACCTTTCTCTTTCAAGTCCTTTGTCACACAGTTTTTACATCTCCTTTCATCAGCTTTTAATAGCTCTATCATTCACCCCACATTGTTTTCATCTCTACGTTTGACATGACCAAATCATTGCAGACTTTTATCTTAAATATTTTATGAGGCTGTAGTCACCCCGGCTCTTTTCCGATTTAAGTCATTGCTAATTCTATACATAGTAGTCTTACTCAACATTCACTGTAACATTTTCTTTATCTCCATCTTCTTTTCCTGAATCTTCTTTACAGATTTCACTTCAATGCCGTATACCAACACACCTCTCACCACACTCTTGTTTATCTTTCCTTTCGGCCCTTTCCCGATTTTTCGATTACAAAGTACCCTGTTTATTCGCTTTCAATTAAACCATCCAGACTGTATCCTGTGGGCAATTTCTCGATCTAGTATCTTATGTTCTGTTATGTATAAGTCATGGTATTTAAATTCTCCTACTCTTCCTAGTTTTCTTTAAGTAACCAATGGCTCCAACCATTCCTCTTCCTTCCAACCATATATACTCCATTTTAAGCCAACTAACCTTACATCTTCATTCATCTATAGCGCTTTTCCAACACTTAAACTTCTCGTACAACATTTTTTTGTTTTTCTCTACTAACACGATATCATCAGCAAAGAGCATTGACCAAGGAACACCCTCCCTTACTTTTTCAGACAGTACGGACTTAGTACTGAGTAAGGACTCAGTGAAGAGTGTTGATGTAAACCAACCGTCGCTGGAAACTTGCAGTCAATCTGACAGAAGTCTTTACTTTGGTGTACGCTCCCTCAGACATATCCTTCATGAGCCTTACGTACTACTCAGGAACTCTTTTCTTTCTCAAACATCGCCATAGCTTTTGTCCAGTAACTGTGTCGTATGCCTTCTTAAGATCCATAAATACCACCTGCTGCAAGTGGGCCAAATATTTTGATGACTTGTCCCTTGCTTTAGCACTGCTGTATAAGCTTCCCTCTTTGCTAGCTTGTAAACATCCCTATCTTCCTCTCTTTTAGACCTGTCATAGCTCTTTCAAGCTTCTTTCTTTTCTCTTACCTTCTGTTGCACTTCATTATTCCACCAGCAAATTTCGTTGTCTCTAGAGGACCCTTTACCAGATGTTTTTCCTAGCACTTCCTCTCCCACTCGCACCACAACTTTACTGTTAACTTCTCACCAGTAATTTACCGTTTATTTTTCCTTAAGCTCTTATAGCACTCAACTCTTAAAGACCGCTGCCAAATCCTTATCCTTCAACTTCCACAAATCCACAACTTCCAAATCTCTTTTAGCTGACTTCTACACAGCACAAAATCTATCTGACTTTTTCTTCCCACGCTATTATAGGTAACATACTGGTCTTAAGTCTTGATAAAGAAATTTCAAGTCGCTGCAAAAACGCTTTCTATGTCCACTCTTTCTCTACAAATATGTCCATTTAAATCACCTCCAATAGAACACTTTTCGTCTACAGAAATCTCGAGTATCTCGCAATCAAGGCCTTCCAAAATTATTCCTTTTTCCTGTTCTTATTTGTGGGGCGTAGGCACATACGATGTTCACGTTGGTATTGCCTGTACTCATTTGTACACTCATTATGTACTATAACTAGTGTGACCAACTTCAATTCAATCGAATTCGGGACAAGGCTAAAAAATACCTGAAATCTGGGACTTTTCAGTGAAAATCGGGCCATTTTTTATTTTTTTAAAGAAGGACTGTAATACCATCATTTTATTTATTATTTAAAATTTTTATATTGAAAATGATATTTTTGATTGGATTAAGCCATAATTGGTTAAAATAATCAAATTTTTGTTAGAGTTTGACGTTTCGATTTCCAATCCGGAAATCAGTCTCAAACAGGAAAAATTAGAAAATCAACTGATGTTGGATCTCCATGTTAATGTAACCTTAATATTTATAGTTTAATATATTTAATGCTGGATTGAAATTTTCAGGTGAAATATCTAATGTTAATGTTTTGGTATATTTATTTTGTTTTGGCAACAATGAAAGTGGTATCAAAAATTGCAGAGAAATAGCTCTGATGCAAACAGGCTTGGCAAGAGATATGCCATGCAAGACAGACTTGCATAGCATGGGACTTGCATTGGCTAGATGTAAAGCTGCTTCTACCTGATCAAGAATTAACAATAACCAAACTTTCAAACATGGGTCCTTGAAAAAATCCTTCAGTAATTTTGGGCTATTTGAAGTTTCCAGAAAATACGTCGTAAATCCATCATAAACTTTTAAGATTGATTACACGCATTTGAACATTTCCAAAAAACGAGTTTTCCCATAACCAAGAATTTTCTGGTATTGAACGTTTACTGTTTTACAAAACTCATTTAAATGTGTGACACGAACAATGAAACGATAAAAATGTGAATAAATTTTCACAATTATTAGTTCCACGTCAAATGGTAACATATTGCAGCCACATTGCAAAGTGTTGTGAATAATGTGAGCCGCACAAACGATTTCCATCAAATTTGGATTCACCTGTGATTTTAGTTCGTAGTAAACATTTTTTTTGTCCACCTCGGCTTTTACTACCAAAATTAGTATTTTGATAATATCAGATGTTTCCTCATCTTCAGCCATAAAATTCAATATTTTTGTCTTCATGCCTTCTAATGGAACGAAATATCTCACCACAACCGGGAACATCTTTATGTTTCCATGGTTAGATCCATCGGTAATTATACTGACGTATATTGTGTTGTTCATTGCATCAACCAATTGATTTTCGATGTACGAACCAAAGACATTTTTAACAATTGCCTTACATTTAGTACGAGCTGACTGAAATTTGGTCAATCCAAAGCAATTCCGAAATATTTTCGATGAGCAATCAGCTGTGCGAAAGTTTTCATTTTTCTTAATTATATGATACGCCTAAACACCTTCCCGAGCTGCAGTTTCTAAATCAATATCGCTCGATGTTACTGTTGCCTAGAAAAATTCACTCAATTTTTTGCTGCTTGCCGCGGAGCTAACCATCTCTTTGGTGTTTTTCACTTTTGATGTGACTTACTACATCCGCTCTACCACCGTGGGCGATTGAAAATTTGAATCCACAAGTATCACATTTTACGTCACTGTTACTTTTTTTGTTCTTGCAATGTTTTATTAAAAGTGCAATAGCGTTTTCTCTTTTTACGTTCTTGTTCTGGTGCCATATTAACAATAGAATGGTATGAAGAATGTAAAGTCAACTAAACAATGCTTCGGACTTTCGTAGATGATCACTAATCTATTTGAGGCTTTAAACTGATTGTTGACATAAAATAAATGTTTACATAAAATCATATTGCAACGCAGCAGATTTGATCTTGGTTCAAAGCACGTAACGGTTTGGAAATGAAACATATATTCTTCAAGAATATAGCGAGAATGAAATCACAATTTTGTTTACCTACTTGAAATAGTTGACAGACTTGACTAGAATGGTTGACAAAACCGAAAAAAAAAATTTATTAGCAATCATCTTATTATATATATATATATATATATATATATATATATATTATATATATATATATATATATATATATATATATATATATATATATATATATATATATATATATATATATATATATATATATATATATATCACATTATTAGCACACCTCGGTATGCTTGATTGATGTGTATACAATACATGAATTGTTATCGTTTTTGAATAATCTTGTCGGAAGAGGATATTTAAAATACACAAACGAAAAAAAGTGCACAGTTTGAGTTTTCCTATAACATAATACCACGATAAAATCCATGCGTTTTGGATGAGGAATTAGTATTACACTCTAGAAATTTTCGACTTTTTTTCGTCTCAGCAATTCAATTTGATGTGAATTTTTTTCGTCTCAACAATTTAATTTGATGTGAATTCTTAGAAAAATAACGTATTTAAAATTTTAAAACAGAATTTTACCAAAAAGTTAAAAATTCGGATGGCCCGTAAGCCTTGTCTGGGACGTCGGGACCCGACTTCGTAATTCGGGCCATATCCCGGATTTTTCGGACTAGTTGGTCATACTAACTATAACTCACGTTATATTTCAATGTCACACATGAAATTTCGACGTTGTTAATTTTAATTAAAGCTGTTTTCGCAGTTATAGCATACTGCTATTTGAAGTGGGCGTATCACTTACTTTTCTACACTGCTTATGTCAGACCCTACGTGACTTCCTAATTTGAAATCTGCAGTTTGGATGTTTATTCAGTGGCGCCGGCCCACGGGTTGTTTAATGACAATAAATGCATTATTCTCCATTCAAATTAGTTTTGTCGGAATACTTTTTTAGATTGATTATCGTAGATAATGTTTTAAAAAGAATTATCACATTTTTAAGTTATATGTCTTAGCTAACTATAGTATTGAATAAAAATTTGTGAAACGTGACTGCAAAAAACACCATGGTGTTTATTTATAATAAATTTAAAATAATATAAGAATATTATTATCAAAAAAATTACAATTTGTTGTCACAAACAAATAAACAATTTCGCAGTTATAGCTTGAAAATTATTTCAAGAAGTTATTTATGTGTTAGAGAAAACTGATATTAGCGTAGTAAAAATTAAACAAAAAATATTTTTATTTCTCTATAAAAAATTGGTACCTGCGAAACCATCATAATAGTAAATATGTTTATCTGGCAAGTATTTCGAGGCGACGCACTGCGAGGAAAAAGTTCTTTGAATGGAATATACATTATTTTAATATATTTATAGGTTGCAGTTACATAAGAAAAGTATTCAATTGATGAATAAAACACAAATCGTGGATAGTTATTTCATCATCATCAGTGGCATTACAGCTCGTCATGAGCCAAAGGCTTCTTCAGAACAATCTTCCATTCGCCCCTGCCTCTGACAACTTTCTCCATGCTTTAACTCCGATGGATTTTAGATCATCCTCTATGTTATCTTGATACCTAAGTTTTGGTCTTCGTCTGGATCGTCTTCCCACTGGTCCTCTTCGGTCGAAAATTTTTCTGATCGTTTCATCTTCATCTCGCCTAATTACATGTCCTATCCATCAAAGGCGTACTAATTTAATAAATTTTACAACGTCAGGTACTACACCTGAAGAAGCATCGTAGTTTACTTTATACGATCTTTTTGACCAAGCACCATCAGCTATAACGGTTATTAACCCATTTCTGTCGGAATCTACTTCACCAATTTCTTTGGCTAAAGCTAATTCCTCCCGTCCAGCCTCTTCTAAGGAATCACAAAGTGTTTGGCCGATGATATCTGCAACTGTATCCGTATGTTTTGCCTGAATTGTGTGTATATATCTGAATTGTGTTTCGAAACTATTTTACGATTTTTGTAATTAGATGTCGCTATTGCGTCCGTATTGAAGCCATGTTATTGTTGCTTCTCAAAAGGCAGAAAATATTGATTTTTCACGTTGAGAACCCCTATGAATAGCTCTTCTGACGAGACCTATTAGGTCGAAATACGTATCAAGAGATACATAGGATTTGTTTGCGTGAAATCAAATATTTGCTGCCTTTTCTCATTTTATTCGGATTTACTCTGTGTGAGTACTAGAAGTACAATTCGCTAAGGATTTCTGCTTAGTTGTAAAAGACATGTCGTGGAATACAAATTTTAGATTCCCCATGTCTCTTTTAACATCTTTTATCAACGTCTGTTTGCCTTGCAAATTTTAGGAGGCTCAGATTATAAAGCAGAGATCTGAATTGTGTTTCGAAACTATTTTACGATTTTTAAAAGTAAAATATTTGAACAATAAAACAAGTTTATTTAAAGTGGCTATTAAGTTTTTTAATTGAAAAATACGTCTTTAAATCTTTTTAATCGGATAAAAGATCATTATTTGCATCATTAGCGCCATCTCTTGATTCCACAAAATCACTTAATCATTAAGGCAAAATAGATAGTCGGGTCGATACAACTATGATTAACCCTCGTAAACCTTCAATCAGTTACAATTATTAATATTACGCAATATGGAAATCTGCAGAAATACGAAAATTAACGGGAATCACAACATTTGAATTTGGTCTGAAGTGGACCGTTTCGCTTGAAATTCAGACGTAATAGAAACAACAATAAGAGGATTTCAAGATTGTTTTATAAAATAAAGCTGAAGGAAACTTCTCAGAATCAAGAGGTTGTTGAAGAGATTTACTCGCCTCAAAATGAACCAAGAGGTTCAATTTCATTCGTTAAATAAACTAGATGTTTCCAATAAAGTAAAATCAGTTACAGTTTTTGAGGAATTAAGAACAAAGCAACCGTAGTTATTTATGCATAAAGAGCAAAGTGATATTTTATTTTCGAAACGATTTAGTTAAGTTAGTAACACTGCTCCACATCTTTAAATTGTTTATAGTTCCCTGATGTTTTAGTGTTTGGCAACTGTGGTTTTTAACATTTATGTCGACTATCTTTAACACTTTTGCTACTGGCTATAAATTTAAAGTTTTTTGTCAGAAATTGAAACTATATTTTGGTAAAATTCAGAATATTTAATACTAAAAACATGTAAATATCAACATTTAGGTATTTTTTTGAAAAAAAATCATGTGTAAGGGCCGTGTCAAAAAATGGTACACACAGTTTGTGGCAGAAATAAATGCGTAATTATCTTCTTAGAAACTATGTGTACCATTTTTGGACAAAATGTTCATTTTTTTGCTTGACAGTAATGAGCGTCAAAAAGCAGTTGGTACACAAAAACTTATCACTGCATGCTAGACAAGATGTTTTAACACTTGTTTGTTTCTTTTATAGCAAAGTTACGTCCATTTCTAGCACTATTATTTTTATAACATCTTGTACAACGACCTCTCTGTTCCACTTCGGAAAGTTTGTGATTTCGTTCTTGGTTAACACGACGATCATCCAAATTTTTCATCTGAATATTTTGACTACGAAAAATTTCTGAGGCGATTTCTTCTCTAAATTTAGTGATACTTATCTTTTTGTTTGTTATAGCCTCGTATGCAGTATGTGCATTTATAATAGATGTGTTAACCAAAACTTCAATTGAAACTTTCCTATACCACTTAATACCCCTACGCACTGCTGATGAATATGATGCTTTTTGATCAGAGACATCTATAAATGATTTCACATTATTATACTGCACGATTGTGGAAGGCTTTCTCACGACACCCCTTTTTGTTGGCACGTCTACTATTTCAGGCACAGACTCCGTAGTGAGAAACGTAACATCTCTTTTGTCTTTCCATTTTCCAATTATGATTTTACTGATACTCTGCCTCATGACTAATTCATCCCTTTTTAATTTAGCCTCACTTACTACTTTTGGATTATGCTTCCTGTGTTTTCTCAGTGTGCCTATTAAATGTGTATCTTTGTTCAGAAGTTCGTGTGCTAAATTCACGCTAGTGTAATAATTATCTGTGCACAAAACGCGACCTGAATGTAAAAGTGGTTCCATAATCTGAAGCACCACTTTTGTACCAATTGGCTTTTCATTAGGTGTTTGCTCTTTTCCTGTATAAATTTTAAAATTGTATGTGTAACCTTTCACTCCACATAGTTTAAATAATTTCACATCGTATTTGTGACGCTTCCCCGGTATATATTGGCGAAAGCTCAGTCGTCCTCGAAAGGAATCATCGTCTCATCTATACACACATTCTTGTCAGGAGTATATGCTGATTGGAACTTCTTGATTACCAAATTTTCAAGGGAAGGAATTTTTTGAGCCTATCATCTGAGGCAATTTCGTTGTTTGAGAAGTGCAAATTGGACAAAAGAAGCTCAAACCTTATCCTGGACATGTAAACAAATTTTCCAATTTCATTTTTGTACAGCATATTGGTGCTAAAATAATCTTTCCAAGTGGGTTTACGATCCAAACCCATCCATATTAGAAGACCTAAGAAAACAAAAATTTCGGATTGATTTGTGTTTCTCCATTGTCCCAATAATGCTGTTTTTGTTAATGTTTCATTTGTAATTCCTGATACTATTTTCTGTTCAGCATATCTGTTGGTTTCCTCGGCAATAAGTCATAAGATATCGTTGTCAATAAATAATTTATAAAAATGAATTGGATGATCTCCTTTCCTTTGTGCAAAAAAACTTTGGCAGAATCCTGAATCTTCCGTGAAAGTAAATGTGTTCAAATTACCTACAAAATTATAAAGGCAAAACTATAAAAGTGAATACCAATTTATATATTACCTGCACTATTATTCCAAATGACATTAGGATTAGGATTATTTAAAAAATTATCAGGTTCAGAATCGTTGTTGAGAGATTCTAGATCAGATTCGAATTCTAACTCTTGCCCATCACTGTTAATTTCTAAATTAGAGGAAGAAGAACACGAATCTTGATCATTTGGATCATCTATATCCATAGCATCATCATCATCATCATCTTCACTAATAAACTCATACTCCATTTCACTCATATTCTCGGCTATTTCACGTAGTTCAGCATCACTTAATTTTTTATTTGACATTTTAAGTACTAATTTTAGAACCGCAAACACACAAGACTAATATTTCACAAACAACAAGTTTCTGCAAGTCAGAAAATGGCCATAATATGCCATCTGCTGAAGGAGTCTCAAACTGCTCCGTCATAATTTTAAAAAATCGGTCATAGTACAGCCATCTGTTGATTAAGTCCCAAACTGCTTCGCCAGAATTTAGCAGTAAACTGTAGGAACCTAGATACGCATTTAAAACCATCAGAACTGTGTTCACCAAATGTACACACAGCTTGAAACATTACCATTTCATATGACCAAATTTGGTACACGCCGTTTCTGGTAAACATCAACTGTGTACCAGAAATGGTATACACAGTAGCCAAAGTGTTAATGCGCTGTGACAATAGAAACTTTTTAATTCCTGGTTTGTCGGTCTGTTATAAATAAATTACTTAATTATTGCAAATAGCCGAAAGGTTTACGCAATAATTTAGAAAAAAAAAACATTTTTACATCGGTCAAAAAAAAACATCGGTCAAAAGGTGGAGAAAAAAGACAAGGAAGGTGGCTACTTCATCTATATATTGAAGACATTACGCTTTCTAATCAGAAAGCATCATCAGTTCATCTAAAAAGAACAGTATGAAAACTCAAACATCCATAGAAAAGTTATTACGTGTGTTACCTCAAAAAGACATGTAGCAGTCAATGATATTAAAAGTGTCTAAATATATTCGTTATATTCTTCCCTTTTATTTGTTTTGTCGCATGTTTGGATTCTTTAAGTTATTTATTTTGTACCCGACCAGAGGCCTTCTTTAAGTCAAAAAATCAAAATTTGACTTTTAGTTATTGTTATATTGTTATAACTATTGTTATGCATAGCCCCTATGACATCTATATGTTCATTATTAATGAATACAATGTGTGCCATACACTCCAATCGAACCAAACACAACATATTCGCTACCGCCTCTCCTTTCCAATGGTGTATCATACGTCACGATCCGACGAACTATTCTATTTCCACCACAAAACGCTCAAAAAATTATTTAATTCTACATAATTCTGTTTAACTTGATTTAGTTTTATTTAATTCTACTTAATTTTATTTAATTTTACCTAATCTTATTTAGTTGTTATTTTATTTTATGTTGGTAAAGCGTTGAGCGTTGTGTTTATTTTAGCCAGTGACATATAATAATAAATATATATTATACGTCCATGATCTGGCCTTGCGGTAGCCTATATTGTTATAGGCTATACAGGCTATGGTGACTAGTCATTATAGCATTTTATATAGATAGATGTAATTAATATTTTTTGTAATATTAATTATAGTTTATTTTTATGAACGAGAGAGTAATTAGCATAATTTTAACTGGTACCTTCGACCACTCCATGGGCGTGCTCAAGATTAATTGAAAAATTACTTTGAATAATTGTAAAAAATAAATGAATTATTTCACTGTTATAAAGTGTTATGTGTATGTAAACAAAAGTGACCTCTTTTATCACACACTATATTAGAACTGACTGGCCTACATTAAAAAGGGTTTTAAAAAATTCACATTTTTTTTAATTTTTAAATATTACAAAAGAGAAAAAGAGTTTTTAAAACCGTCTAAGGTATGTTAAATAGATTAATAAAAATATTAATATACAACTTACAGCTACTTGTTACAAATCCAAATCAGATTCAGAAGATGAACTTTCAGAACCAAGATTTATAATAACTGGCTCGATCATTTTATCAGTAATATTGTCCAGCTTCCACATTTTTTCCTCTTCTTTAATAGTGTGATTTACTGCCTTTTCCCAGTTTTCAGGTTTTACATTATTTACGGCCTCCAAAAACAACTGTTTAACATCATGAATTTTAAAAGTGGTATTTTTTCTTGAAACTTCACTCTTTATCTGTGCCCATACCAGTTCAATCGGGTTTAATTCACAATGATATGGTGGGGATCTAAGTACTGTCATTCCACGATTTTTGGCAATTTCATCAATTTCGTATTTTTTAAATTTTTCTTTATGAAGGGCACACAACGAATAAAGTTCCTTTCTTATAGATCCGGGATGGTACGTAATATTTTTTGAACTCAGCCAATTCTGCAAGTCTTTTTTTAACCACTTGGTTGTGGGCAGTCCTTCTATACGTCTGGAGTGATAACTTGCATGATCCATTACTATTACACAGTTCTTAGAAAGAAGATCTATCATTTGTTCGAACCATTCTTGAAAGACATCAGCGTTCATGTCTTCATGGTAGTCACCGGTACGAGTTGATTCAAAAGTTAATAAACCACCTTCAACAAAACCGTCTGAACTGCCAATGTGTACTATTATCAGCCTGCGTCCCTTTCCTGATGGTGGGTTTAAACCAGTAGATAAGTTATTTACAAAAGCGTGCCTTTGACTTGTAACAGTTTCATCCTGCCAAAATTTATTTGGTGTATGACCCTCGTTGATCCATGTTTCATCAAGATAAAATATTTTTCTTTTTTGGTTTCTCATTTCCTTTATGGTTCTTAGAAAATGTCTTCTCCATATGACAATATCGCTTCTTTTTAATAAAATAGACTTTCTGGGATTCTTTTTCCAGCGGAAGCCTATTTCTTTTAAAAGTTTCCATAACGTACTTCGACTCATTTCTGGGTAATCCTTATCATCTCGAACTGAGACAAGAACTTTATCCAATGTTGGAAATTCTTGTCTAAAGAAGAATTCATGCACTTTCCGTCGAAGTCCTTCTTTAAAATGATATTCTATTTGAAATTTTGGTTTCCCTGAAGCATTACGTGGCATTTGAAAACTACCACATTTCTCTTCTTTAATAACTCTGTAAATCGTAGATTTCCCAACACCAAGTGTACTGCTAACTAACTCAACGGTCTCATCAACACTTTCACATAAACGTTTGTCTGTAAATGATTTAAAACAATTAAATATTAATGTTTTTTCATTAACTGTTAAAGGACCAATTTTTCGGCGTTTACACGGCACTTCCAAATTTTCCATAACACTAGTATACACAATAAACTGCACCTTGCAACTGAAGTACCTACTTTTAGTGAACTGTTAAGAATTTTGAATACGCCACTTGGACCTTCCTACAAAATGGAAAAACCCACTATCACATTTGCTGTGGAATAAGTTTAGAAGGTAATTATCTAGTCAATTACTGTCGTAGATTCCTGGAATTCCATACTTCGTGGAATGCACTCATTTCAGATAAAATAAAACGTTTTATTTTATCTAAAGAATTAAACTTTATTTTGCAAATACGTAGGTACTTATTAAACTTTTATTGGTTATATATAACCAATAAAATAAACATCTTACATTTCTTGCAAATTCATTAGTACCTGTTAACCTCCATCACTCCGGCACTGGCAACCTTATTTAGGGATTAGTAACCCTCACAACTATTGTATTCTATTCTGCTCCAACCTTTATACCTGGTGGTCATACTCAATTTAAAATTGTTTTCCTATATACTTCTGTAAACTTGTTGACAAATATCTGTTTTTCATTGAGTCACCCGTATCAACAGTTTAGGGATTTGCATACATAATTTATTGTTTTATTACTCTCTCATACATAAAAATACACTCTAAATGTATCATTTGTACATGTTTGTTGTTTCATAAGTACAAAATCTTAATGAAATATCAGATGTGGGTAGTTCAAATTTTCTTTTCTAGGTAGCGCTAAGTTTTAAATCTAAAATAACGTAAAACTTCAAATTGTTTTTTAATAAATTCTACCTTGAAGATATTAGTAAAATTAATTATTCATTATAATAATTTAAGTATAATTAATACAGTATTATTAATTCAACGTATCGTTTCAAGAATAAAATATAATTGAAATATGGTAGTTCATATTTCTTTCCCAACCTAAATCATTAGAATAAAACAAACCTACATTTCACTTACTGTGCGCAAGAGAGATACCTCTAGGGATAATCAAAACGATCTAAAATATCTACGAAAACAACACAATAAAAGTAAAAGTAGAAAAAGAACTAACCGACCCTATTGAAGCTGGCAATGGGGTAAGACAGGGAGATTCATTGAGTACTCTATTGTATAACCTGATTATGGATGAAATAATAAAAAAAGAAAGAACTAAGAAAGGATACCAAATATTAGAAAACCAACTTAAAGTAATCTGCTATGCAGACGGAGCAATACTACTCTCTTAAAGTGAAAATGATTTACAACGTATGCTGCACAAAATTATTATAACCGCCAGAAAATTTAACATGTTAATTTTCCCAAAAAATACAAAATGCATGGTTACAACAGCAAATTTACAAATATGCAAATTGAAGCTGGAAAGTCTGATAATCTCTCTGTTCAATCCTGACCCCCCAGGGGGAGTGTAGTGGTCGACGTGATGTCGTGTATTGTCCGCCTCCAGAGATCTCTGTCTCTGGTCATTTCTTTTAATTCGTGCATAGGTCTTTGGCATATTCCTGTAATTTGATCTATCCATCTTGTTGGGGATCTTCCTCGTGATCTTCGGCCTTCTACCTTTCCTTGTATTATGAGTCTTTCCATGTTTTCTGTGTTTGCTTTCATAACATGCCCAAAATATTTTAATTGTTGGAGATGGACTTTACTAGAGAGTCGTTGGCTAACTTTTAGCTCTCTTAAAATTGAATTATTTGTTCTACGGTCGGTCCAAGGAATTCGTAACATTCGTCTCCAACAGAACATTTCAGTGGCATCTATCTTTCTTCTCTCCGATTGTCTCAGAGTCCAAGATTTACATCCGTAGGTCAGTATTGGGAATATTAAGCAGTTGATCAACCTCATCTTTATCGCTCTTGAAATTTGACAGTCCTTCCATATTTTGGTCATTTTTGCTGTGGCAACTTTTGCTAGATCACATCTACGTTTAATCTCTTCTTATAATGACCCTGTGTTTCTTATTAATGATCCCAGATATAAGTATGAGCTCACAACCTCGAACCGGTCAATTATGGTTATGTGTGGATGATTGTTGTGTAGTCTATCCACTATCTGTCTGATAATAAAACAAGTGATATAGTTTAAATATCTAGGCATCACATTATCTAGCTATGGAAATCTCGAAACCGAAGTGGAAGATCAAGTGAATAGAGCAAACAGAGCCGCAGGCTGCTTAAATGAAACAATATGGAGAAATAAAAATATCGGGATAGAAACGAAAGGCAGAATTTACAAAACAGTCATCAGACCAATAATGATATACGCAGCAGAAACAAGACCTGATACAGAGAGGACAAAATGAATGTTAGAAACAGCAGATATGAAAACACTTAAAAAAATTGGTGGTAAGACACTATGGGGCAGAGCTAGAAGTACAGATATACGACGTAGATGCAAGATGGAGAACATCAAGAACTGGGTCAGAAATAGAAGAGTAGAATGGAACGATCATATAAGCCGAATGACAACAGATATAGTAGTAAAGACAGTAAGAGACGGTTCCCAATAGGAAGACGATCAGTAGGAAGACCACGAAAACGATGGAACGACAACTTACTGGATACACATTGAAAAACAGACAGAGTCATGTCTATATAAAAATAAAAATAAGAAGAAAAAGAAGAAGAAGAAGAATATTTCTTTCCTAGGTGGCGCCGTTAGTTGACTGAAATTACAGTGTGACTTATCACTGTCATCATAGCATTTTATATAGATATGTAAATAATCAGCAAAAAAAAACAGATAAGTGAGTTAAAAAGAAAAATATCCTTAAACTGGGCTGCTTATGGTAAGTTAAGATACCTCAACCAGGAGCCAAAGTCTTACTAAAATATCGTTAGTTACAAAGACAGTTGAAAATAATTTAAAGAAAAATGGAATGCTCAATGCTTGGCATACCTCCAAGAGATAGGAAAGATAAAAGACGAGGAGATTCGTAGAAGGTCACAGGTAGAGGATATTCCCGAACAAATTGTAAAACATAATGATGATGGGCGAGACATGTAGCATGGTTGCGAGAAAAGAAATGGACCAATAAGATTCTAGAATTGATGTCAAGAAGTGATAAACGCAGCTGTGACATACCTGCCACCCCATGATCAGGTAACATCAAGAAAATCTGGATGAATTGGGGCAGCAGTATAGGACAGAAAACATTTTAAAAACTTGAGGAGGTCTATGTCCGACAGTGGACGCACACAGAGACTTTATGATGATGGTTATGATGACGAAATCAAATTAATTTGGTATTAGTGCCGTCGTATATGTGTCAGGCCCGTGACTTGGTCCCCTCATCACGTGGCCTAGATATTCCAGTTTTCTGGTTTGTATAGTGGTGATTAGTTTTGTTTCTTTACCAACCCTCTCCAGTACTTCTTTATTTGTAATTCTATCAGTCCATGATATTTTTAATACTCTGCGGTATAACCAGAGTTCGAAAGCCTCGATTCTTTTTAAATTGCATTTTTTTAATGTCCAAGTCTCATCTTCATATAATAATATTCAAAATATATATAACAGCAAATGGTACGTAGTCTGATCTCCAAATTTAGATTTTTGCACATTAGGAGTGGTTTCATTCGTATAAATGCTGATCTGGCAATCTCTATTCGCCTGATTATTTCTACAGTATGATCATTGGTTTCATTGATCAAGTATAGTTGCCAAGTACTAATATTTTTTTACTTGTTCTATCACGTTACCATTGATTGTCAATAGGTGATGTATACTTTGTGGTCTTTTTGTAATTAGCATGTACTTCTTTTTTTTGTGTTTATAGTACTTCCCATCTCAGCGCTATTCATACTTCAGCTTTCGATAAGATGTTGTAAGTCCTCTAGACTCGTTGCTATCATCACAGTGTCGTCTGTATATCGTATGCATATTAAATATTGTAGTAGGTTAATAGCTTTGAAACCGAGAAAAATCTAGTAGTATACTTTGAGAAATTTTGAGGGCAAAAAAATATGGTCTGGCTGATAATAGTCCACCAATTTAATAGAAACTTACAACTAGTTTATAAAGTTCTAATTCTATGTGGCCGTATTAGCGTCTGAAGCAATTTAATAAATAAAACATGAGTGTAGAAATTAGTATAAACTGAACAATCTCTTTATGACTAAAACTCTCATCCTTCGCCGACTACACAAACTATAAGTTAAGAAACACGGAAGTAATTTGTAAGGAGCTGTCTGACGTGCGCCTCTGTATTAAATATATCATGCGAATTTCTCTAAGAGGTTTAGGGAAGAGGTTAACCCAGTCACTGATTGGTCTCGTCCGAGTAGATGATATGGGAAAATGAACTTAATCTGATTTATTCCGGCGATCTTAGAACGAAAATGGGAAGCTGAGAATGTTTGAAACAAACGTTCACACGAAACGGTTTTGGTTTGTAAGACCTGGGAAGGCTGGATCGATCGTAGTTGGTAACGTAGACACGACTGTTCATCCAGATATATACTACATACACGAAAAGTTTAAATTGTTTGATAAGTCTAGGGACAAAACTCAACAAAAACTAAAAACAGTTGAGAGAGTTTGTAGGATTTGGCTAAATGATAAAAAAAGTTGACGAAGTACGAACAGGGTGGCACAACGTTCTTGAGTGATTGTTAAAATATCTTTTATGCTGCAACCATCTAAGTTATGGAATAATTTTTAAGCTACACATGCAAAGTCATTGTCAAAAAATACGAATAATTGTAATTTTGCCAACGATTTTTTGTTAAATATTATAATTTTATATGTTCCATTGTAATTAACGGATGAAGAGACGGAAAACTCCTACACAAAATAGGTAGATCCTCATAAACGAAGTGACGTCCTCACCATCTAATGAACTTAACTATAAATTAGTAAGAGAATTTTATTTTCATGTAATCGAATGAATTATGTCGGCCTTTGGGAATGGAATCGCACATTCCCATTAAGTCGGCTTATAGGGCACAGAGCCACCTTCTCTGTCGCTCATATGAGTAATTCCTGTCTGGCGCGTTCCATGTCGCGGGAGTGGACATCTCTTGCTTCAGTAGGCCGGAGCTAGTAGATGGCTAAGTTCAGATAGGGGCCCAGTTCCGTGGGGTATAACACGGCCCCCTTACCCAGGGATACGGGTGAAGACCATAACGATGATGAAGGTGGAGAACTGTACTCGCTGTACCCACTGTACTCGGTACAGTGAATTTAACGGAAGTGGCAATCCTGTTTCTAGGGATAGTATAGGATCAACCTGGTGAAGGGCAGCAGCGATCGCTAGTACTAGAATTAGGTGTAAAGGAAATTATCCTAAACCGGCTTCTTACTAGAATATCGTAGGTGAGACTGAAACAGTTAAAGGGCTACGGTACTGCGATGCGGAGAGCAAGTAGGAAACTACCGCATTATATTCCTCAGGACATCCGTCCGTAGATTTTTTCTTATCATGTTGGAAGAACCAAAACAAACGGCCCCTAGTTCCAAGCAGGCCTTAAATGGCCAAGGGGTGCGAAGAATCTCCTGGTTTCAACTTAATAAGATAGCTAAAATTGGTACGTAGAATGTCAGAAGCTTATTTGCAGTAGGAAAACTACAGAATCTAATTCAGAAAATGAACAGATTTAAAATCGATATTCTCGGCATAAGCAAATTGCGATGGGAAGGCACAGGTATGATCAATACTACTGGTAAAACCCTTTACTACTCATGCAGTGATAGCACAGACCCTCACCACAGACATGGGGTGGTAGTTCTGATAAGCGAAAATTTGCGCGTCTCCGTGAAGAACTTTGTTCCGATCTCCGAAAGAGTCATAATTATTTAGTTGCATGGAAAAGTTAACATAAGTCTACGCCCCTACACCAGACAAGCCAGAAGAAGAACTAAAGCGATTTTATCAACAGCTAGACGAAGCCTTAAAGGTGACTAAGAATCACGAAATTAACATCGTATTAGGAGACTTTAACGCAAAAATTGGGGAAGGAGCCGTAAATCACGTAGTTGAAAAATATGGTCTTGGTCAGAGAAACGACAGAGGGGACAGATTGATACAATACTGACAAGACAAAGACCTATTCATAACGAATACTTGGTATAAGTTACCACCCAGGAGGCTTTACACATGGAAGTCGCCTTTAGATGGACATCAGGGCATTATAAGGAACCAAATAGATTATGTGACAATAAATAGAAGATACAGAAATGCTATTACTAAGGTATCTGCATTACCTCTAGCAGACATAGGATCTGACCACAATTCCTTAGTAGCAAATATTAAACTGAGGCTCGCTACAGCTAAAAGAAAACACTAGAAGGCATCAGTAAACATTAGAAAACTCAAAAACAATGAAACAAGTGAAGAGGATGATGTTGAAAAGTCATGGTCCACCATAAAAGAATCATTTGATGAGATGAACAACACTTTTCTACTCGAGAGTAAAACATTTACCAAGAATGAGTGGATGACAGAAGAAATATTAGAGATGATGGAAATATGCAGGCAGTGTAAGATTAGGCAGGACCAAGTAAGGTACCGAAATATACACAGTCAAATTCGTAAAAAAATTATAGCGGCGAAGGAAATCTGAATGACTATACTTTGCACCGAGGCTGAAAACCTATATAAACTCGGCGACAGCTTCTTCACAAGAAAATTAAGGAACTTGCTAGTGTCTTCAAGAAAAAACAAGTCACTGGTATACATAATGACCAATATGAACTAATAACGGACCCTAGCGATATACTTAATACTTGGAAATTGTACACAGCCAATTTGTTCAATGATGACAGAACACAAAAACCACCACAACTGGGAGACCATTTGTATGGCCCTAGTATTTTGAAAGCCGAAATTGTACACGCTATCAAACCATTAAAAGTAACAAAACCCCAGGACCAGATGATATGTAAGCGAAACAATCAAGTTACCTAATGAAGAAAACCTAGACATTATTGTCAAGCGCTTTAACGACATCTACGATACGGTCCAAATTCCAAAAGATTGGCTTCGCTCTACATTTATCGCCCTACCAAAAACACCACGTGTGAACTTCTGCAAGAACCACCGACTAATAAGCCTAACGAGTCACTTTTTAAAACTTTTCCTGAGAATACTGCACACTAGATTGTTTAAGTAATGTGAAGAGGTCAGTGGATGGAGTCAGTTTGGTTTCAACAATGGACTTGGCACGAGAGAAGCGATCTTTAGTATGCAAACATTAATACAGAATTGTTTAGATCAAGGAAAGGATGTTTTTGTCTGTTTCATCGATTATGAGAAAGCATTCGATAATGTAAAACACGAATTGATGATAAAATACCTACAGGAGTTGGGATTGGACGCCAAGGATATAAGAATTATCGCCAATCTGTATTGGAATCAGACAGTAACAGTACGTCTTCAAAATTTCAACGAAACAGAAGATTTCTCCATTAAAAAATAAGTAAGGCAAGCTTGTATACTGTCTCCTATGTTGTTCAACTTATACGTAGAAAAAGCCTTCGCAGAAGCAGTGGCAGACTTTAATAAGGGTATTAAAGTTAGCGGCATATTTATTAATAACATCAGGTATGCCAATGATACAGTCATAGTGGCAGATAACATCGTAGATCTTCAATGCCTCTTAAATGATCTAAGTCTTGCAAGTGAAACACGGAGTTTAAAAATAAATATCAGAAGACAAAAACAATGATTATAAGTAGAAATAATTACCCCGACGCAAAGATATATGTCTATGGAGAAGAAATCGAACAGGTCTGGTAATTTAAATACTTGGGTTGTTTGCTGAACGAGGGTTGGGACCCCGAGAAATAAATAAAGAGCAGAGTTGAACAAGCCAGAAATGCTTTTTTGAGGCTTCGTAAGTTTCTTTCTTCTTCTTCTTCACGTGCCATCTCCTCTTAGAAGGTTGGCAATCATCATGGCAATTCGCACTTGAAGTACGTACGTAAGTTTCTGACTGATCGCAAATTGGACTTCAATCTCTGATACAAGATGCTTAAGTGTTACTTGTGGTCTATTCTCTTGTATGGAATGGAAGCATGGACGATAAAGGCCAGTTCCATTAACAAACTTGAAGTGTTTGAAATGTGGTGGCTGTGTCGAATGCTTAGAATATGTAATGTTATATGTAAAAAAGTAAGAAGACTGCGTACTTAAGGCACATATTACGGAGACAAAGATACACTTTTCAGCAACTGATACTCGAAGGGAAGATAGGGGGTAGGAGAGGTCTGGCACGTAAAAAAATGTCATGGTTGCGCAATATTCGACAATGGACAGGAATCCACAGCTAAAAACTCACCTGACATGACGATGTACGGTGGATGCCTACGCAGAAATTGAGAATAATAAGAAGAATGAATTATCTTCCAATTAAGTCGTCTCAGAAACGCAAATTAAAAATATTGACAATATTATTTTAAAGTTATCTACTTTCAAATGTATAATATATCTGAATTGACAGTATGAATGATTCAGATAAAATTAAAATTATTTTGAATGAATTTTTACCAAAAAACTAAAAAAATTGTTTAATTTATTAACGTTTTATATTTTGAGAACGATATCGGAAGTTAAAATCAAAACGTCAAAATAAACTTATTTGAAAGTAAAATTATGGCTCATTCCCAATTGAAATAGTAAATTGTATTAATATGCCACGAGAAAATAGCTCCAGAACAATATTAAAAATATAAGTAAATTTGTTTATAAATATTTAGAGCTAAAGGGCCCCTTAAACAACTTAGCAGTCTCCTGCCCACAGATTATGATTGTTTTTACGGTTTTTTAGAGTTTTTACAGCCAATAGGAGCCGAGATAGCTTCTTTTTTCCAGAAAGTTTAATGCGAAACTTAAAATTGTCGGAAATCGGAAAAATTTGTAATATCTCAGTTAGGAATAAACCTATTTCACACATTGGACATATTTCAATTTTTTGGATCTAAAGAACCAGTTGGCTTCATTAATAAACATTTAGTGTTACATCTTTTCGAATAAACGATTAAGATGTTCCATTTTGATTAATTATTTAATCACCGGTATTAGAGCATTTCTTTTTAATTCAATCTAATTTTGTAGAACAAAGATTGTTCCACTCTTCATTATTTAAGGACTTACATGTTATAACCAAATAATTAATTACCACATGATTTTCAGACATATTATCAGTCCCAAGTTTATCCCATTGCATTAAATATAGTGGAAATACTTTCTTTTTAGGACTCACTGATGAAGGTATATAGCCAGTCATTGTGAATTTCCTTTAACGATGTTAAGAAAAGATGATTTGGCTTCATTGCTTGAAGACGTAATGAACCCTTCAAAACTGAGTTAATATGCGTTCTTTGCATTTGGTTGAAATAACGTAGACTTTTAGAAAATCTAAAGATTTTTGTTGAATAATAATTATTTATCGCGATCTAACACTATAAAAACAAAGCTAAAACAATCCTAATACTTGTTATTATTCCATCATATCTATCAAAATCTTCACCTTCTCATTGATAACACGTTTCTGGTTCACTACCCACACAAAACCTTTAAGGGTAATAAGTTTTCTAGAGTTTTTAGTAGGTGTTAATACATTTTTTTATTAACGTTCACAAAAAAAAACAAATATTCTACTTACGTAGATCGATCTTATGTAATAAAAGAGAGACGTTGATGAGATAATTGAAAACGGCATAAGAGCCATACTTAAGATAATGGAATCTAACAAAACATCTGCCTCAAGTGATATATAAGCAAAGCAATATATAAATTACAAGTCCCTTCATCCCGGTCCCTTATGATATCCAAATACAATTATGCCTAAATAATAAAAGAGCAGCATTCTTGTAAACACAAAATTGTTATTTCTGCTCAAAATTTAACAGAAATTGGTACACGTTCTTATCTAAGCTACTTTTTATAGTAAAACTATTGTTTACTAGAATGTCTAATTATAAAAATAATATATATAGTATTTTTGAGTTTCTTGAACCGTATTATATTTAATATAAAATTAATTTTTCTTGGGTTTAGGTTTAATAAAGTTTATTGAACTTTATTAGGTTTCTAGTTCCACATGTAATATATTTTTATTGGACCTAAACCCAAGAAACATTAATTTTATATTATATTATTTTATTATTTTATATTTTATATTATTTTATTTTATATATATATATATATATATATATATTATATATATATATATATATATAATATAAAATTAATGCATATATATACCCCCGCATATAATATATGAGGGGTTTTGGGCCTGTATTATAAAAAGGTAATCAAGTGGTATTTAAGGAATGTATAAGGGGTTTCTAAATTATTTGTCACTACTGTTTACAGTATCAATGCAACATGAAACATATAACAATAACTAGATACGTCGACCTACATGAACTTGCGAAATACTTTATATCTACAATGACTACTTATTATTATTTGATTGATTCCTATTCTGATACCGTCTTTTTATTTATATTTTTAGTTATAACAACAAATGTGAGTTTTTCAATGTCTCTCATGCATTGTAGTTTCAATGTAATTTCAATTATAAATAATTTGTATATTGATTTATTATTATATCGTAGGCAAGCCTTTTTGCTTTTAATGTTTATGGGTTAAAACCTTATGACAAACCTTCCCCCGCCCGAAAAGTTAAGATATCAACATTCATTAAATTTAAATATAAGATAGGCATGCGGCATATCTTATTCACCAGCATCATCATCACGGTGTTACAGCCCTTAAAGAGCCTCGACCTTCTTATGATTTCTGTGCCACTGTGCTTTGTGCTTGACTTAGATTTTCTGGTTGGCAACACCGATTTTCTCGGCACCCTATGATACCCCGTCTATCTATCTCAACTTTGGTCTGACTGGTCTTCTTATTTCCACCGGCTGCGGTAAAATTGTGATAAAATTATTAAACATTACATCATTGGTGAAGTAAAGGACGCTACATTTTTTGCGATGCTCGCTGACTAGACGACTTGCTTGTGCATATGGACTAAGTTCTTGCGATATATTGATTTAAAAGATGTTCAACAACATGAAGTTAAGGAGATATTTTTAAAATGTACTTCAACTGCTGACTTGACAGGATCCAGACTTGCAAATCTCATAGTTACAGGACTGAAAAAGTATAAACTTAAATTTTCTCATGTGGTTGGTCAAGGTTGCGATGGGGCTGCCGCTATGAGTAGGTATTTTCATGATGCTTAAGCGTATATTCGGCAACAATGTCCTCTGACTCGTTATGTGTGCAGATGTGCAAGTTCCTACTTTAAAAATTCGGCTCAACACAGCAGTTCCAAAAGAAAAAATCGGGATCTGTTACCGGCTGATCATACGGAAACACAGTAGGTTCACAAGCATGAAGCCGTTATAGGAAATTTATGCAGCTGATGCTACGTATTGTCTGATGGTAGTTAAAGGCGCTATCTGGTGTCTTACTGTCATATTTTGAAGAAAGTTGTGAAACTGACGAGTATGTATTAGGCAGTTCTGACCAAAAAAAAAAACAGAAAGTGTGGAAAGCGGCTATGATTCTCAACTTCCTTACTCCAAAATTAGTTTTGCAATACTTGGATAATTGCGACCAAAAATTATATCCAAATATTTACTCATTGTTGGAAACATTGGCTATCATACCTACCTCCTCTGCTACACCAGAAAGGACTTTTTCAAGCCTAAGAAGACGTAAAAACTGTAGCAGGTTGAATTTCTTTATTGTGTGCCTATATTTTTTTTTAACTGTGTCTTGGGATTATTAATTTTTATCGCCTCGAATACGTATAAGGGTTTAAAAGACCCTTAAACTTAAAAGACCCTTTTCATAATAAATTATATTTGGGGCTATAGTATTCTAGAAACGAATACGTTTTTTTTTTAAACCACTTTATTTCAGTATTAATTATACATAATCCCTCTTAAAATTTAATTGATTTTTGGGTAGAGCGTTTTTTATTTTTTCATGGCAACAAATATTTACCCACCACCAATGAAGCTCCCTAACTTGAGCAACGTGGTATACGTTGAGTATTAAGAACAAGAAGCTTTTTATTACCAACCTTTTTTATTTATTTATTTATTTTTTGTAAAACTACTTGCGGAACACAACGAGTAAAACACAGACTGAACGGCTCTCATAACCATTCACTATGGGATAAAAATTGATACGAATTAAGTAATGGATATATTTAAAAGGAAAAACTGAAGAATAATTCTGTAATGAGTAATTATACCTAGTGCACCAAAAAAATCGGGACCACCTATCATATCATGATCCCTTGTGTGGGGAGGGGGTCAACTTTAAAATCTTAACTGGAAACCCTCATATTTTATTGTAGATTTGGATTCCTTATAAAAAAATAAGTAATTTTTATTGGAAAAATGTTTGTCTAATTGTTGATAGATGGCGCTATAATCTAAATACACAATACAAAGTCAGAAGTCAGTACAGTATCAGAAGTGTGCAAACTTTGGTACTGAATACAGTTTTTTACGTAGAATCTGAATCTGCAATAAAAAATGTGGGATCATATTTAATCCAATCCCCAGGAAGGGGTATCTGTATATATATATATATATATATATATATATATATATATATATATATATATATATATATATATATATATATATATTGAAATGATTTCAATATGTTAAAAAGGATACAACTTAAATGGATTTTTATATGAGTTTGTTGTTCATGAATTTCATGAAGCCATCACAATGTGGGTTCGACTCTGAAATAAAAGAGAGAAAAAGATTAGTAAATTGTTAAATAAATTAATTTTGACTTACCTGGTATAGTGTTAATAATTTCTGAATAGTATAGTTGCCTAGCGTATAGGTGAATCGTCTAAACCTTAAAAGGAACAAAAAAGAAGAATTCTTAAAAAATATTTAAACATAGAAATT